>CAUOPZ010000030.1:85000-130000 GCA_963457665.1 Thysanoteuthis rhombus | reverse complement strand
GTCATAAGTGGTATACAGTCAGGTTTATTATTGTGGGAAAGCTTAAGGTGTTGTTGTCCGTAAGTTTAGTGTAGAGGGTAGTTTGGAGGTTTCTGTTGTTGTCTATATATATATATATATATGCGGGTATCTAGGCAGGCTATGGAATCAGTGGATGTCATAAAGTCAAACTTAATGGAATCGTGTGCAGAGTTTATATGTGTAAAGAAATTCTCTAATTTAGCATATTCTCCTGTATATATGAAAAAAATGTTGTATATATATCCACCATGAAATATGCAATCGTTATATATCTCCGGGTAAATGTAAATTTCTTCAAATTTACCCATGAAGATATCAGCATAGGATGGGGCTGCTACTGTGCCCCTGGCCCTGCCTTTCACCTGGAGGAAGTTTCTATTGTAAAAGTTAAAGCTATTTAGAGTTAGAATGTGATACATAAGGGTGGTAATTGTCAGGGACAGAAATTAAGGCCCTTGTTAAGGAGTTTGAATGTGACCCTCGTAAATCAAAATTTACTCAGGTTAATTACTTTGCCTTCTGGATCTTCCTTAATTCTGAGGATGTGTGGTAATTTTTTAATAAGTTTTCTAAAATTCCTACTAGTGATCTCATTAAGTTTTCTGATCCCCCTTCCATATTCAGTGGTAGGGGGGTTTTCTAGTTTTTTGGTAGAGTTGGAGGGGTTACCTGCAGGTCAGGATGTTTGGTTGAGTCTTCAGGGTGCCTTGGATGGGTCAATAGGATGGGATGAAAAGGGATGCTTTTCTTAAAGCTTTTTTCTCTCTCTCTCTCTCTCTATATATATATACACACACACACACATATATATATATATATACAAATATGTATATATACACACACATATACATGCATATATATACACACACATATATACACACACACATATATATGCATATATACACACACACATATATGTGCATATATACACACACACATATATATGCATATATACACACACATATATATATGTTTATATACACACATATATATGTTTATATACACACATATATATATGTTTACATACACATATATATATGTTTACATACACATATATATATGTTTACATACACATATATATATGTTTACATACACACACATATATATGTTTACATACACACATATATATATGTTTACATACACACATATATATATGTTTACATACACACATATATATATGTTTACATACACACATATATATATGTTTACATACACACATATATATATGTTTACATACACACATATATATATATGTTTACATACACACATATAGGATACGTGAATCTGAAAAAACAGTAATAATGACTACAAAATCATGTAAACCAATTGATTGTTTGACTGAGTATGCAGACAAAATAACTTTTGAGTAACACGTGTTCTGGTCGTTTGTGATAAAAATTATTCAATAGCATCAATTTTTTTTTTTTTGCAAATATATAAGGACCTTTAAAACAGAATCTTAGATAAAAGCCAAGCAAGGACAATAGATAATAGGTCTGATAAATTACTCAATAAAAAAACTGTCACATAATTGAGTGATAAATAAATAAATCAATCTTACCACCCTTCTTTGGCAGTGATCACTAAAAAGTCAGAATTTAAAAAAAAAAAAAAAACAAGTATGAACACAACCAGACCCAAATCATAGAAACTCATAATATATATTGAACTCCCCACTAAAAATCTATTTGGGGGTAAAATTTAAAAAAAAAACAAATAAAGTTTCTTCAAGACATAAGGAGTAAGTGTTGAAAGTTTAGCTACATTTTACAACTATGCCCAGATTTACTTTCCGGACCATACTTCCACCATCTCCCTGGACTTTCTCCCTTTCCTCTGCCAGTACAGCCTGCATTACCAACTATACATAGGTTTTTGAAGGTTGTTTCCCCTGTCAGGGCCAATTAAAAGTAGCCACTTGGGTTACTCAAGATTCCAACCCATGACCACTTTAAGATGCTAACCCCAGCTAACGTCCACTTGAAAATTCAAGATTATTCAAGAGACCATCCATGCCAATCCCGCAACACTTCAACTCATGTTTCAGTACTAGCTATGAGAGCTTCAATAATCTACTATTACTCCTCAATATGAATTATTATACATTCCATAAAGCAATTATAATTTTTTTTACTTTGTTTCAAACAGGATACAGAGCCCAATAACCATATATCTTTGTATTACTTACTCATACCCCTAATTGTTGGCTATGAAATTCTGGAAAGAAAACATCTTTCAAGTATAATATGCATTGACTTTTCAGGATTTGTAGCATCTATATTTTCAACTTCTCTTTTTTTTTCTTTTTTTTTTTTAAGCAACTAAAGATAATATTTTATATAATTTACATAACACTTTAAAGCTAAAATTCACCCAGTTTTTAGAGATTTATACTCTTTGTTAAACATTGTCACTTAGCTTAGACAATGATATATCTTTCAGTCATGCTGTCCCAAACTTGGCCATGCACTTGGCCAGGGCAAAAGGGGTGACATTTATTCACCATGTATCATACACATCCTTGAATTTTAGGTTTAAATCTGGGGAAAAGTACATATTATACACAACTGAATATGGTTATCACTTCCCATAATCAGGGTTTAGTATATTTGTTTTAAATGAATTAAAAATATGACAAATCTTATTAGAAAAATTCTAGCACGCCAAATGGCTGAAGATGAAATAGGTAACTTACTTTTAAGGGAAGTATTGGTAACTTTGTCCAGAATACTATAAAGTAAGTTACAAGGCACTGAAACAAAAATTCAAAAAGCTTTAAAAACATCCATTACAAGAAACCAAAACAGTTTAATACATGCTGATATTTGATCAAAACTAAAAAGTAAGAAATAAAATTCTATACAATACTTATTGTTTTGTGTTTACTTATCCTATGGATATTTTAATTCAAAAGTTACAAGAAATTCTGATGATTATGAAAATTGAATAAGATGAAATCAAGAAAATAATAAAGTTTTTCCCAGTTTTAAAGTGATCATTTCTTCAAATGTAGAAATATCATCTGCATATGGTAATATATGTATCCATATGGATTATTATTGCCGAACACTACTAAAACACCTGACAAAATGAAAGCCTGTGACAATTTTTCATTTGAAAAATTTTTTTAGATAAAACAATTGAAAATTATCAATTGAATCTAGGGGCATCAACTCTTTCAAATTTTTAGAGAGTTATCTTCATTTGAAGAGTTGCCCCCCCTTAGATCATTATAGCATATATATATATATATAAACGTAATGTTTCAAAGAACACCAATATCTCTAGAGGCGATCGCCGTTATTAGCCGACATTCCGGAATGCTAGTTACGTTCCTCGCTCATTGTTGCCAAATTAGGAGTTGCAGAGAAACGTCCCTTGATCAGTGATACAATTCGGAGGGTTTTTTTCAGCTAAATGTAGATGTTTTTGTTTGAATCTGTCAAAAATTGCTATTTAGACGTTTCTTGATAAAATAAGTAATACTGAATCACCGTAGCCTCAATCACTGACCCAACCACATAGTGGCCAGGTATTCTTCTTTTTTCACTCATCTGCCCGTCTGTCTATCTGTTTCAGTGCTTCTGGTCACACTTTTTGGCATAAGAGCCTTGAAAATTCACATGTATACTACGGTAGCCACTTTTTAAAAACAGCTTTTTGATTTCTAGAAATTCATCTTTTCCCACTAGTTTCTTGGGGGGTGCTTGATTTACAGTTGTACTCATTTTTTAACCACACTTCAGCAATGTACCCTTCAGCCTTCATCAGGTGTTGTTGGTCCTAGAATGTAGAATGAGCGTAGGGTAGTCCCACTTTGGAACACCATCCAGATGTTGTACCAATCACATAATACTTTGATTTTCTCATAAACGTCTTTGAGGTACGGGAAAACAAGTGGATAGTTGAGTTTTGGTTTTAGGGTGCCATCTGCTTGTCTGTGTTTGTTGGAAGTTCTTGTACTCAGATCAGCAAGGTGATTGTTTCTCCATAGAATGTATTTTATACAAAAACGTCTCCAGTTTATATCTACCCAGGTTGTTGCATATTTGTATCGCCCAGTGTTGTAGGCATCATATTATGCCCTTTTTGTGTTTTGGGGGTGTTTAGAGTCGTAGCTTAGATATGGCGCCATGAAAATGGATCAATGCTCATAGCTCGTCTAAACTAATCCACCTACTAAAACAAACAGGACCAGAAATTGAATATATTCCATTCTGTGTAGTGGTGATTTACATTATAAAGGCAAAACATAGCATCCAGTGAAAATAAGAATTGAAGAGCACAGGAAAGCCATAATATGTAGGTACAAATCAGGCATAGTAGACCATACTTTGAAGGAGCGAGGTTGACACAGTTCCCTATGGGATAAAATACAAATTATTGACAGGGAGAATAAGTAGCAAATACAATGACAGAAGGAAGCAGCACACATACTTTCTCCAATTAAACCAATTTATCTATCGAGCATTGATATCAAGAGCATCTGGAGCCTCTCATCATAAGAGACTTCTTAGAAAAAGCAAAAACAGATTAGCCAATGCAAGGGAGGAAACTTGGAAGCACCACAAAAACATAGGTTCAACCAAGCATATGCTCCAAGTGGTGATTCCATATCTAAAACCTAACAATACTTGATGAAGACTAGAAGGTGCACCATCGAACATCTTGAAAAAATAATGAACACATAGACAAGGAAAATACTCCAACCAAACAGGATAATTAAGACACTCTATCTAACAGAATTCAGACATACGAAAAAGTGATATTTTTGTGAAAATAAAGGTAGAACTCACCATTTGTATCCCTATTCATGGTATCTTTTTCTGCTGTGTAAAATACAGCATGTATTTGATGTACAGTACGAACAATAAGCTGCACCACAAGGCAGATTTGTTGCTTCACCCCTATGCCTTGTTGAGACACATGAAACAGTTGCTGGACCGCATTCTGCAAAAAAAATAAAACAATGTAGAAAAATCACAGCTTTGACCAACAAGACTTACCATATTTCTTTGTACATATATGATTCTAGTATGATACGAACACTAGATTCTGAGGGGACTAATAGGTACAGAATTGTAGCTTCTTATATAATATAGATACTCAACCTGGCACTACAGTTCAGGAATCCCCACAATCTTTTTCTTGTTTCAATGTTCTTAATTTCTGCACTGCATTATTGTAGTTATACAAGTGCCCATTATTTTTATGTTATGAGCAGTTTCAATGGTAATTATTTTCATTTCATCAAATGAAATAAGATTTTTTTTAAAAAGGTATTAATCCTTGTACACCTTGTGCATTCAATTTGAAGCCAATATTTTAAAATTAAGACATTTTTTTTAATTCAACTCAATTATTTCAATTTATTTTAGTTATTTCTAGAGTATTTGTGCAGCATGTGTTTCACTGGAAAGTAAGAAATTTCATGATACTTAAAAATTACTGTTAATCCTTTCACACCTTAGCCCCAGCACCTTCAATGGGGAAAAGATCATTCACTGACTAGTGGAATGTTTTCATCCAATTTTTTACTTTTTACAGTTGGTTCAAGGTCAAGAATGAAAGAGGGTGCTTATGCTTGAATGGGAGCAAAATGGGCTCAAATTCCACTGTAGTCTCTCTCCCCATCCAGCCAATGTACTTAACAAGAGTAAGGATGAAAGAGGGTGCTTATGCTTGGATGGAACTACTTTTTATCTTCATCTTAATTCATTGGTTGCTTTCTTATCACAACTTTTGCTCAGGTCGATTATTCTCTATCATCAAATGAAATTTTTTTTGTATTAATAAAAATGGAAAATGAGTTAAGATTACAACATAATTTAACATTCTTATCAATTTAATCAAAAGGAAAAGCATGCAAAAGTTCACATCTATCAAATATGCTGCACAGTTTTCTTGATTGGATAAAAATAAAAATAAATATACCTCAAAATTGCTATCATTTTCATTTTGTCCTTATAGAGCAGTGATGGTGTGAACCTTTCAAAGTGTGTCAAAATTATAATTTTTTGAATGATTCCATTATCAAAGTGTCAAATGTATACATGTATTTTAGTTTTAGGTAAATACATATAGATAAGCAACCTACTTTTATTAAATATATTTCTGAAACTACAAAAATATATAACTTGACTTGAAAATTCACCCACAAAAATTAGCAATGTGCATTCGTCATCCATGGTTCCATAACTATAGAGACAGAATTTTGCTATGTTATACTTGATAAATGGTATCTTTACTTAATTTTATGCAGAGATTACTTAAATATTCAATAAATATTCAGCATAAACAAGAAATTGCTGTGCAACATAATGTTTGATATTTTATAAGCACAATGCAATTGCAGACTGGATTATTGTCGCCATTTTTTGACAGCAATAGGTAAACAAGTGTACATATAAAACTAGGATAAAAAAAATTAGATTAAAAAAGTTGTTTTTTTCATCACGTGTCAGCAGGAAACCTGCAGCGTGTCACTGCTGACAGGTATGTCATAGGTTAGCCATCACTAAAATAGAAAATGGAATTATACTTACAGTTCTGGCAAGAAGGAATTCATTGAAAACTTGTCTCGGGGTGCTATCTTCAAGTAGAAGGATAGCACACAGAGCATCTGCAATCTGCTACAAACAAAAGCAGAAAGAAGCATAAACCTACAAGCATCTTATAACTGAATGATGATACAAACATCAATTTTTTTCTAATTATTAAGTGATTGAAAATAGAATTTTAAAAAAAGAAATAGTATAAAAATGTACGAAAGAATTTTTATAATGACCTATGTACTTTTACCTACCTTATCCGTAGCAGTCACATCATGAAGTAGTTTCCGACATCCCTACATTAAGAAATGGAATTATATTACAATTTGGACAAATATGAAAACTAAATATAATTATATGAAAACACATGAATTAGAGCAAACATTTGGTAATTAAGAGAAATAATTTTAATTCCTCAGTTTTGCAAACAACTATCAATAAATATGTTATCATCAATTTGCAACGAATTCACTTCTCATGAATCTCCTTGGTAGTCTACTACAGTCCAAAGATGAAGCAATCTATGTTCTCAGTGATGAGAGCACAAATGGCTCCACAGTCCAAAACCGGCAACATCACAGTAGTAATCTTGTCTGAATCTAGGCGGATGTTTCTCTTCAAAGCCTGTCCCTTGCAGCTACAGGACATTCCTTCCAGTCTTTTTTAAAGGTAGCCGTAGCTCTGGAAATGAGTGACTTCCATGCTAGTCTGTTTGCAGCAGAGGCTTCAAACTCACATGGCTGAATGCTGCTCCATTTGAGGTAGCTTTTCAGAGTATCCTTATACCTCTGTTTGGGCCTTGCCCGTCTGCACAAGCCTTGCCTGAGCTGAACTGCACATCAGCTGTCTGGGTACACAACCATCGTTCATTCTGATGTCATGGTCAGTCCAACAACATCGACTCAATACTTGTTGAGCCAGCTCTGTCAGCACTACTTGGTTTGTAACTGCCTGCCAGCAGATTCTCGTAGTCAAGCATAGTCATCTTGTGTGGAACTGTTCCAGCTACTTGATATACCGATGATGCAGGGTCCATGTTTCACATCCAAAGAGCAGTGAAAAATGAATACATCTTTATAGACCATGAGTTTTCATGAAGAACAACTGCATAAATTTATCATGGATTTTTTTTTTATTTGTGTGCTACGTTAGAAAAGAAATCATTGTATTTATATGAACATTATTAAATAGTTGAAAATCATAATGATTGAAGAAAAATACAGATATTCTTTGACAAAAAAATTCATGGACATAACATTACAAAGATGTAACATGCTTTGTAAAGGTCACCATTGTAACTTCCTCTTTTTTTCTCTTCACTTTGTTTTGGCAATTAACTCCCAAATTCATATCAAGAAAATAGAAAGTGATTTTGAGGGAAACAAGTGATTGAAATTTATCTCCCTTTGACGATTTGTTTTCTTTTCAGTCAATTAACGGAAGAGTTCTACTTTTTTATGCTATCCATTGAAGAATTCCACTGTTAATTCCAAGAGGTTTATGAATTGAAGAGTAACATCCTCCCCATTAAACCAGTCTAGTGGGGAAGTTATTGAAGTTATCCAATATATTTTTAGAACTTTCTAAAAGTTATAGATTCCACATTAGGATTAGTTTAAATTCCAAATAATGTTTACAAAAAAATCATGCCTTGGCTTCACGGATAAAGAACAGGAATTGTTTTCCATGTCTTGAATGCCTTCAAGTGCACAACAATAGAGGGAGCACTTGTTTTCACATTGATAAGTCTCAGTTTTTAGTTGGATACCAGTAAGACTGGTGACAGAACAGATAGAGTGATGAAGGAGGGACAATCCCTTCAGAACTATGGTGTTACATAGCAAGTATGTAACATAAACTGAGTGGAACAGGGGTGTATCTTAGTTGTACTCAATGATGACAACATCTGCTGAGTCATGTACCTGGAACTGGTGAAAAATTCAACTGGTTCATAGAGGAAAAACAAAATCAGTTTTTAAATATTACATTCTCATTCAAGTTTGTTAGGTAGCAACTCTGGGAAGACTACATCTTCATGTGTAAGAGGAAAAAATTTTTATAACTTGCTTTATAACCTTATCACTCAAAATTGTGATATGTCATATATACAGATTTTCAAAATTATGGACTGCTACTGTTGATTGATTTTCCTTAGTCTTTCATCCTCTCTAAAAATTCATTCTTTCTTTGTTTCTATAGAAAAAGCAGTATAGCTACCAGAGATACAGTGTTTGCTTACTGAGTTTGCATTGTCACATCTGGGTTCAATGCATACTGGATTTATTTGCTCTGCAGTCAACAAGTAGCCCAGGTAAACTAGTGGGTAACCTTTGGTGAAATCCCTCAATCCCATCTTATATACATAGCATAATCTTCACACACATGCAACCAACTATCCAATATAATTATTCTAAGATTAATTAGGTAATTAGAAATTAGTTTTCTTTCAATTCCAAGTTCAATATAGATCAAGCCTGCATAACTTGCAACCGGAGGGAACTTTTCAAAATAGTAAAATCTTCATGCTCTTCAAAATAAATTCAGTGACTGCTGTGTCCCAAAAAAAAAAAAAATCGCTTTCGTGGACACATCTTCATTCATTGGCTTAGAGTGTAATTAACTCCCTTTCACTCTGAAAAAAGAAAGGAGAAAAAAAAACAGTACTTCTGTGAGTTATTTTAATCTGATCCAAAATTAATATTCTTGCATTGCACTCAGTTTGGTACACTCGAATATATTTCCATAGATGGACATTTCTCCTGACTTTTCTCAGGTCACAGGCCACCACTTAATCTGTCATTGGTAGCATACTGTGCACTGTATATTCAATTTTGCTCAATTTGGATAGCATCAGTGAGAAGCTAGAGAATGAACAAACTGCACACAGAGTTTAAAACCCTGATTGGATGAATAGGTACATGTTTTTATTGCCTCCAAAGACAAAATAGTGCACCTTGTGTGTCGTGAAATGGTATCCATTCTGAAGGAATATAATTTACAATGGCATTTTGAAGTTAAGCATCCTATTCTCACAAAATTGGGTTCACATTATAAGAGCATTTGAGCAGCCAGTTTGGTAATTCTTAAAACTGTTTGGATATCCATTTTTCATGGATTCAGAAGAAATGCTCATATAATTCCAATTTGAGGTCATTGAACTTGGAGCTTCACCAGTTTACAAAAGAGGAAGCATCTTCCTTCTATAACATACAAACATTTGAAAGATATTTTGAAAGTGTCAACTCAGACTCCACAATTTTAAGAAATAAAAGTTAAAGCAAGTTATTGCTTTTTGTCCATAACTTTTACTTATCTTTGATCTTTTCACTTTCACAATACAGTAAACTCCAATATTAGCAATTTTCAGAAAGTAGATATGAATAGAAAATAAAAGGGAATGAAAATGAAATAATTAATTCTCATTATTTCTTCATCCTGGGTCAATGGAAATTTTATTAATAATAATATAACAGTGATGAATGATGGCACACACATAATCTTTCATAAAAGCTGTAATTTAACCTGATAATTTACTCTTATGGTCAGTAGCTACTTATCTGAGATCGAAGTGGCCCTTGAGATGTGCAACTTTGGTATAGATATTAAAAAATGTATTAGATTTCTGTTTGCCAATTTTTTTGGTTTCTGCAATTATTATCGGTTCTTATTCTTCCATCCATCTATTTATTCACTTCATTCACCATCCTAAGGGTCACTCAAACCTGCATGTGGAATAGCCTTCAGGCCTATGAATTATCAAGTTTTAGGTCTGATGTAACTGACCAACATGGAAGAAAAGAAAAAAAATTTTAAATCATGAAAAATTTGTGAAGACATTAAAAATGAATTACCTGCAGAATGGTAGCCTTAAAATGGCTAATGGCAGTCCATTGACGGCTAAGGACAGGAAACCAGGACAGGATACTAGCTGATTGCTGTGCCTCTAGTTGTAAACTGGTATGAACATGACGAGACAGCATGTAGGACTGAGTGGCCAAGAGATAATCTTGTTGGTCAACAGCACTCCACATCTAGAAACACCACAAAACAATACTAAGAATAAACCATTTCATTTCATTCTCATTTCACCTGGTTTATCAAGTAAATACGGGTACCCTGTCATAATGTTGGGGTCAAACATGCCAACTGCCTTATAACTGAACTGTAATAAAAAATTTAGCTATTTAACTGTTTTGGAGCTAGATTAAGCTATTAATGTTAATGTACTCAGTTATAAGAGAGAGGCCAGTGCAACCAAACAACAAAAATACATATGTGATTTATTCACACTAATTCACTTGTTTATATTGTTTATTTTTTTTACAATATTTTGGCGATGTACCCTCCAGCCTCTTTGACATTCTAGAACATAACAGATACCCAAGGAAGGTCGGAAGGTATACAGCTGATACATTGTGAAAATGAACAACAGGGATGAAGAAATTAGTTTGATTAATTATCATACAATGATAAAAACATCCCATTTAACAAAATTTAAAGAAGAACAAAAAATAAAATCAAGCATAGATGTATAAACAGACATATCATAAATCAACTATTGGTGTCTTGAGATAAGGATCAAATACATAAGAGTATTACATACGGACATGATCAATAAAAGAAGAGTTTAATAAGTGACATTTTTTTCAAACATGTTTCATTAAATCAAAAATCAAATTCTGGATTTGAATATTTCATCTTACTACAATACTATAGGCAGCATATGTAAAATAAGCTTGTAATAGATAATCCAGAATTAGATTTTCAATTCATTTGAACATATTTTCTTTTTTAATGGCGCTTATCACGTTTTGGAATCAAACTCTTCTCCCTTTTCTGTGATCTTGGATACTACACCTGAGATTAAGAGCTCATAAGTTTAAAATCAAGTTCACTTCACAAATATCTTGAATGTGATTTTAAATTAGACAGACAAAACAGATGGGCAACCTACCTTTTCTGGCATATCCAGTAACAGTTTAATCTGAGAAGCAATGGTGTAAAAATGATTCTCTGTTTGCTTTCTAAAATAAATATTTGAAAAATTGAGTTAGTTTATTCAGAGTTGCCAGATTTAAATAGAAGGAGAGATAATCTGACCCTTATCTCAGACTTACCCAACAGAGGCAGGCCTACCTCAAGATGCTGGTATTTCACCTGTCTCCAAACTCATTCAATTTCCTAATTCAATATTATTCCAATACCTATGTTGAGTAAGTCTCTGAAATGAAGCTCCGATTATTTCACACTAGAAACTGACCCAGGGTCTTTTTTAGTCCTCACCAAATGCTAATATCTATAATTTTAAAGTAAAAAGCCTATAAAAGAAAAAGCTCCTATTGAATTTTTTTCTCGATAACAAGATACTCAATTGATGGTGTTAGCTTTTAGCAGCAATTCGATCTCAGAGAATCAAAACATCCCAACCTGTATCCTGAATGGTGAGTCTTGTATATCTTTTTAGCTAGGTTTCAGATGAATCAAGTTATCAGATTTTTGTACCTTTGACAAAAGAATGCAGTCAAATTTTGGAATAATGAAAATTAGCAATATAGGGCAGAGCATTTAGGGGATTTTTGTAACCAGTAGGAATTGATATGTTGAGGTTATTCTGTTAGTATTCCACTCCACAGCTTAGGGTCACGGTTTTCGTTTTCGTGGTATTCATGGTAAGGACTAACATAAAGGACCCAACATCAAGAAAAAGAAAATATAACTTGAGGAATGCCTCTTTCATGATGTGGAACACGTTTTTGTGGATCTCCTCCCTTTCAAACATAATATTCTGTTTTGTTAGTTTAGATTAATTTGCTGTAGCAGCAGCGAATGATGGCAACATTTGATCAAATCAAGCAAAAGAAGGATCACAATTCATCTATGGATATGGGTCTCCCTGCTTCTTGTATGACTTTAATTTTAGCTGGATCAGGTTTAATTACATGCCAGTTGACTATGAACCTCCTGAAAGTTTGGAATATTGGCAAGGATGGGCTGAAGTCAATAATTAAGTTTGCCTGATGCTGATGCTGTAACACATTAAACACCATCAGAGTTTTGGATTCCTCTGTGAGCTTAAGTTGATGGAATACTGTTTGCGAATCCAAGTTTTAGAAGCTTCATGATAGATGATGCGTCAGGCTTTTGTATGGATTTGGATTGGTTCAGCTCTCATCTTTCCCAACTTTGAAATACCGATGTGTGTCATGCAATGATATTCACAATGGAAGGATTGACTGATTTTTAAAAGTTTGGTAATTCGGAGAGTTGATCGTGTTTTCATTTATTTTTGTATTGGAAGAGTTGAACATGATGATTTCCAATAATCAGCGAAGTCAGAAGATATGAAGTTTACACTCTTTCTAAGAAGGTCATCATCACCAACATTTTTTTGTGTTTTGTCTTGCCATTGGGTTTTCATTTGGAATTTTCCTTTGGGGATGATTGTCTTGCTGCCATATGGTTGGAGTTGGCTGTAGGTACGATTGAGGCTCTTGATTTCTTGAGGCACATTGCTTTCCAAAATGACAGTAACAACCACACCAGTATCTATTATGGCTTGGATTTGACATCCTTCAAGTGTAACACTAATGATTCTTGATTCCTGTACAGCATAAATGTCTTTGACAGTGGTGTTACCAATGGTGGTTGACATTGGAAATACCTTAATTGTTGTTGCTCATGCATACGTGTTAGAAATATTCTTTTTTGCCGTAGGTATTACAAAATTTTCCTCAATTAAGGCTACAATCACATTATCTCTCCAACCTATGCAACTTTCATCAGAACTAACTTCAGGTTGTCATTGAAACTTTTTCTTGCATTGATTACATATGGAATATATGACCCCTTGTTTGCCATCTTTGTTGACTTATGTCTTAATTATCAGGGTCTGAATCAGAATCAGATTTGATTATATGTAATTTATATAAGCCAGCTATTGATATAGTGGCTTCTCTGTCATCGTCAAGCCTCTATATGTCTTCTTTTGAGCCATCAATTTCGCAGGCTTAAACAATTAGAGAATCAAGAATATGATCCTTTTTGAGAACATTTTCTCAGATGCTTTTGATCAAAGTGCCGATGAAAATTTGACCTTGATTTTGTACATTCTGTCTTCATACAGTGGGAATTACTACATTTAGAAGGAACAGGTCTGTGTGTCGTCATACTCTATTTATGAAGAAGTCAATTTTTTCTTCATGTTCTTGACAGAGGTAGTGGAATTGGTAATGTAGTATGACTTGATTTTTTGTAGGTTTATATCAGTTGATAAGTTTTGCTATCATAGAATTAAAATCAGCTTGTTTCAACTTATCTAGGTCTTGGCTATATTCTGCCTTTAGATCAGGTTTAAATTGTCGTCGCTGGATTGTACACATTCTGAAGACTTTAGCCTTATGTTGTTTTCACCCATCTTTGGAGACAACTTTATATCATATTTCCCAAGTTTAGATCCAGTTTGAAAACACTTCATAAAAATTGATTTCATTGATGTTGTGCTGAATTGGCAAAAAGTATAGAGATGATTCAACTCAGATCTCATCACCAGATGAAACAGGTTGGAAAAACATGAAGTTTTCAATAGGTTTTATTAATCAAGAAGTGGAACGACAATTTCCGTTGTAATGCATTGTGACACTCTTTCAAATATCACAATCAAACGAAGAACAAAGAGAGATAAACAAATAATCATGAAAATGAATGTTCAAAGCAAACACTAAAAAGAATAAAACTAAATGGTCATAATGAGAATTCTTATGCATAAGCATTTATTCACCTCCCCCATGAAAGAGTAATATGACAGAAAATTGTTTGCGGTGGTGACCCTCATATGGACAAGAGGTTGGTTTCAGAAATGGTCCAGTTCTCTAGGCACCTACCTTTTTGGGATGCCTCAGATATCATTTTTACAACAGGTCATATATACATGTCTCCTTCAAGCAATGTTAGTGCAATGAAGCATGTATAAAATGGTCGATTTATAAAAAGAATAATAAACTTCAAAGTAATATTCAATCAATTCAACTTGGTTATACAAATCATTGCCCAATGAGAACAATCATGGCATATTATCAATACAATTTTATAAAAATGTAGTGAAGTAGAAGAATTTTCATGATTAAGTAAAGCGTATTATTTACTCAAGTGTATATATTTTGTATATATACAGTGATATGGTGAGATAAACTACCTGCTGTCCAATAACCAGATTAAAGTCCACCAAAACCCAGTGTAATAAAATAGAAGTACAGATTCAGAGACACCCTCCTACTCAGGCAAAATGCAATTAAAAAAATTTCTTTTAGATATCTATATGAAGAAATTTCATAAATTAAAAACAGTAATCATAAAGTTCTCTTGAAAACAAAAACATATTTGTGAATGATAGGCACTTGTGTACCTATATGCAAGGGTGAATTCATACGGGTAATAGAACATGCATATGTACAGATGCGAATCAAAAGGATGAGCTAAAATAGACCATTGGTTATGAAATTCGTAGCTTTTATTTATCATCCATCAGCTGACTAAAAAATCAAACACTTGTCGAGTCCACAAACATAACAACATTGTTGTAATACTGCCTCATATTCACAATACAGACGCAAGTGGTTTTCAACTATGAAAAGAGAGAGAATGAACGTGTCATGCACCTACTCCATCATACACAAAACCTTAGCGCTTTTTCTTCATTCCACACTAAGAATCACATTGGCTATCACTCCTTCTTTAGGTATTCTTCTTTCTTTCTGACTCCTACTTTGGTCATGATTAGTATCTCTCTTCCTCCTAACTTTAAATGTCTTTCTATCATTTCTTTTCCTTCTTTATTTCCTCTCATGTGAGAGCATTTTCAATCATCTCATAGCTAGGGTTTTAATCCCTTAAGGTCGACAGGCACTGATATTATCTTCTCAGGGCAAGTTACTAAGCTCTTTTTTTTTTTAGCTTGGAGAATGTAATTATTTCATGCACATCCATAAACATCTTAGCGTGGAATAGTATACACACAAATATGAGCATACATACACATCATTTGTTTTTTTCAAATATTCTTCATAAGTGAAATGAAATATTAAGGAATTCAACCATCCATCTCCAATATCATTACACTTATATATAATGCACACCCCTAATTATGGGCAATGAAATCCTGAAAAAATACCAACTTTTTAGAATTCATAACTTAATTTAATCTTTACAAATTTTAACCCGACGCGTATTGATTAAAAAGATGTTTATGATTTACAACATGTTTTGAAACACAAAATTTATATATTATGAAGTTTTTTTTTAATTCATTTGCTCTGTGGTTAATTTCTTCTTTTTTTTTCATTTACTCTATTGTTGATCCTTGTACTAAAAAGCTATGACTCAATGAGTGGAAAATGTCAGATCACATATTACTTCCTTATGTTTGATATTTGAGAGTTGTTACTCCAATCTATTGGTCAGAAACCTGGATCCTCACCTGCTCAAAATCTTGGATCCCTCCCCTTAAAGTATTCTATTTCACATTTCTCAGATAGAAGTCAGTAATTATATGAAGAAAAAAAAAAAGACAAGATCCATTCCTATCACAATGTTCCCACTGACCTGGCTTTGTCCGCTGCAAATGGATGCTGTATGTAAGAGGCATTTTTGATCAGATGATTTTGTTTCAATTGTTTACACAACTCTTCCATTCTTGAAATTGATTTCATCACCTGGCATAAAGAAGAATTTCAATTTCATACACAAGCCATTATAACAAATATACAAACATTTATTATTATCTGTTTCATATGAACACATACAGAGATCAAATATGAGATGTTAAAAAAAAATAAAACAGTCAACAACATAAGTTTCTTCAGTTTTCAAGTGGGTCTGGCTGGCAGGCTACCTTTGTATTGTACATACCAGCCTCATCAATGGTGCCAGAGGGCTGAAAATTTAAACATTTACTCCCCATTAAGTCTACAAAAAATGTTTTTGCTGTTTTCCTAAAATCCCATCCCCAACCATAGTTTATTTGGTTTTTGTTTGTTTGTTCTTTTTTTTTGTTCTTATTTGTTTCTTTGGGGGGGTATCTACAATGTAAGTTTATGATAAAGTGGTTCCTTAGTTTCCTTCTGACAACGTTTTTTTGAAAATTGAAACTTTTTAGTTCAGTGATCATGGCTGAACAAAAGAAAAGAGAAGTAATTTATTTATTGATAATCCCCTTTTGAAAAATTTGTAATAGATCACCCATGACCAGAATGCTGCCTAAAGAAATTGGTCAAACGATGGTTTCTATTAGCTGGCCTGTTCTTTTTCTTTCCTACTCTATATGAACAGAGTAAAAGAAAGAACAAATACAAGATGTTCTTTTTTCCCTTTATAATTCAAATATATAATATCAGTGTAAATTATATAAGTTGGATCTGCTGTTTTCTCTGTCATTAGTCAGTGTAATACTGACTGGCTGATTGATGTATATATTTGCGTCTTCATTTCTTTCTGGTAGCACAAAGTAACAAAGAACTATTGGTTACTTAAATCATATCTGACTACACTTGCACTCCTGTTTTTCTTATATGAAGTGCAAGTTCACAAAGCTTTCATTTACAATTACTGATTTTCATCAGGTTAAAAAAATGGATAATTTCTCTATGCACAATAACATTCAAATGCATTTTGACTTTAGTGAGAATTTGGACACAGCAGAAGAAATTATTTAAAAAAAACTGGATCAGAAGCTTTACTGTGGAATTCCAACACAAAGTGTAATGTTTTGTTGTTTATTCTTGTAGACTCTCTATGGAGCATATGGCCACAGTAGCAAGAATTTTTTCCGGGGTTGAGTTGTTAGCTCAAGCCTAACCCTCCTCTTTACCAAGGCTTGAGACTAGCTACGGTGACAGCCAAGTTGTAACTTTTTTTGTCAGAATAACCTTCTCTTAAATGAAGTGCCTAACAAGTGAGCTCCAACTGAAACTGCAGCAGAGTGGTTGCCACATGAAGTCAAAGGAATATACATATTTGACAATAAATGTGATAGTTTTAGATCATTGTGTGATTTGCATGATTATGATGAAACTTATTTCCTTTGACCATCAAATTATTTTTCTATTGAGTTTATAGAAGAGTTCCAGAATTCTAAATTCTATCCATTGAGGAGTTCCACAGTCAGTTTCAAACTGTCCATGAATTCAAGAGTTGAACACAAAACATGTAAATCCATGGCTATATGCAGTTTAAGAAACCAAAACTGTCAATTGTGGCATCTTTTTTATTACTTCCTAATGAGAGTAAAGAATATCAAAAGATCAAATTTTTAAAAATGAATAAAAAAATAACTTACATTCTGGGAACTGTTCTTCATTTCGGTAATTGTGTCAGCAGCCTCAATCAAATCCCGATACCTTTCTCTATGAAGTAAGATTGAATTGAAAAAATGTGAAAAGCAAAAGAAAAATTGAATCAACTATTTTTCTACGCAACAAAGGCACAAATAAGTATAAGTATACCTTGATTAGTGCCGTTAACTCATCCCCAAATTTTTGTACTGTTCAAAACCACACCATTCAAATTCTGATCATGACTTAATGTGTTTTTGTTTTCAGCTTATACTTGGTCCCATTAATTTGCACAGAAATAAGTCAATCACATTACATCAAAAACCTTGCTATACAAGGTATCCCTGTACATGGAATTACATAATTGTATAACATGAAATAACAGAGGCATAACTGAAGATTTGAGGTCCCGGTGGGCTTGGCTCCTTGAAAGGCCTCCTCCAGAGGGTGATTTAGTATGCATTCCCTCAGCTATGCATCTGAATACATCTAACCGCACTATTCAAGGTATTCCTATATTGTATATCAGCAACGAGAGTTCTAGTATCAAGGGAAATAACTATTTCTTCAAAATGAGTTATTGCCCTTACATTCATAAGTTTGTAAACATGATATATCAGATGATGACCCTAGGGTCAGGTGTAATTTTGGGGTCGAAGCATCATTACCACTGATAGAGAGCACCACAGCAGTACTTTATGATATCACAAGATCCTATTGGTTTTCTGTCACTTTGTAAATGCCAGATGAAAATACAGCTTCATCATGTATCTTTGTAATATCAACTTTAAATATTCATGAGCCCAGAAATGAAACGTTAATTCAAATCTCACACCATTGAATTAACTGACCAGACAACAATATCAAGATGATGAGCAGCGATGATGAACTTTCTGAAAAGTCAAGAGAACATTCTACATTAACCCATCTTGAGATGATTGACATTCATTTTTCCAATTTATTAGCTTGTGCCAACATGGGAGGCCCAACATTGGTTCCCTTCAATTGATTTGCAATCTCAGTCTGACAGTCACACCATCAAGCTTTATTTACATGTAATTCCTCCCTGGTCTATTGGTGAAATTAATAAAATATCAGTGGAATCAGTAAGACAAGATATATATTTCATATCATACAGTTAATTCTTGGGTTTATCTAGCACATAAAAATTTATTTTAGATCTCACCCAACCTCCAGGATAAAACCTCAAGTCAAGTTTAAATCCCCAAGGAGAGACCCCAGTGACCCTGAACAAATTAACATTTTACTTCAATTAATTTTAGTCCCTAACCTGACCAAGAAAGTTCCAGTAAGGTTTGAATCTTTCCTCATAATTTAAAAAAAACAAACTTTTTTCTTTATATTTCAGGTGGTAAATTCTCCTGCCTTCTCTGGGTGAATGTTTGAATTTTTACTGTTGGTCTAATTCTGTTTATTAGTCTGTTGGAAATTTAACACAGCATGTTTTTATCTGACTGTTTGAAAAAGGAAGGATGGTCACCAAGGGAGTTGAAATATGGAACCTAGCAAAAAGATTGGCTCACAAACTAAGAGGCATGCAACATGCACAAGAGAGGATCATGCTTAATATCAGCGCACTGGACAGCACATTTACAACATCAAACATGTTCCTAAGATATCAAACTGAAAATGAAATCAAAATCTTTTATTCCTTCAAATTTATAAAAATGAATTCTATTGAAGATAGAATTATATGTTTTAATTTAAAATTTCATACATGCCTAGGACACAAAATAAAATGTTTACTTATTTGAATTGACAAAAATACTACAAATACATTCAAAATATTTGTAACTACTGTTATCCTTTTGATTGACACCACAAGTCTAAACATGATTGTAACTAGCAGCAATCCGTACTACACTGCTGTACTTTTGCTCAATAACTTTTGACTTGATGCCTTTAGACTGGTGATCAACAGAAAAATTAGAACAAAGGGTGATTAATGAATAAATTAATTCTGGTTGGATCACTAAAATGTCTGAATTTTTTAAAACAAGCATGAATGCTGCTGGACACAAACTAAGGGACCAATAATGAACTTACATTGTGAATTGTGTTATGATAGAGGCTTACGTTAATTATCTCTCGAGGTAGCCAGCCTGTAAATAGGAGCAGCAGGGTAATAAGTGAGTTACACTCACAGCAAAGTTGACAAATGAGATTCCCACTGGTAATATGTATGCATTAATGCGACATGATGTCAAGGTGTGATCCTGTCTACAGATGAAGAAAAAAAAAATTAGCAGAAAAACCAAAGAAAAAAAAAATCTAAAAAAAAAAATAAATAACTCTCTTGTCTGCTGTCTAAAAGAAGGAAAACAATACCGCAAGACCAGACTGGTAAAAGACAAAAAAATTCAAAAAATAAACTCAGACAAAATAACAAAACTTTCAGACAGGAAAAAAAAGATACAGTCAAGAGTGAACTTCTAGAAAAACGCTCTCACATCAAAGAAAGGAGGAAAAGATGCAAAGGTATTTGTTTCTTAGCATAGAGATTAGTGATTGACATCTCTACCAATATTCTTCTTCAAAGAAAAAAGGTGATGTGGTAATAGAGGCTTATGTTAATTATCTCTTGTGGTGGCCAGCCAGCCAATAAATAGGAGCAGTAGGGTAATAAGTTAGGTGCCAAATGAGTTACTCCCACTGGAAAAACCTGTATGCTCAAGTGACAAATTGCACCCCCAACTAAAAAACTTATTAAGGGAAGGAATTTCAAAAAAATTTTTTTTTTAATTTTTCTAGACAAAATGGAGCGTAAATGTTGAAATTTTCAGCCCTCTAGCTTTATCTGAGCAGTCTGAATACTTCACACATGCCAAGTCAGTCAGCCAACCAGAATAAGTCAAAAACTGAAGAAATCTATGTTGGTGGGTCTTCAACATATCCGTAGATAACCAAAAAACTCACCCAACCATTACTCTCAATTCTTCTTTCTTCCGTTCTATATCCACTCTGAAATATAACATACGCATTTGTTAATACAATTTTTTACAAGAGCAATTCTCTACAAGAGCTATTCATCCCGAAACATTAAAAGATAAAAAAGACAATGATTAGCATTGTAAACCTATACTAAGAATTACCTACAATCTAGTAATTCATACCACTTATTAGAGAAGTAAAATTTACAGAATCCCATGAGAAAATATCCAAAAAATCAACAAGAGACCATTATGTAAAAATAAAAAAATACGCCTTGATACATTTAAACTAAAAACAGTAAGAGAATATAGATACTGTACAGTGAACTCATACCAACTAACTCATGATACCTGGCATATCAAATTTTTGGAGTTGGAGGACTTGAAAAATTTTAATATAATTGATCCATTCAAGATACCAGTCTTATGCGATGGCAATAAATTCCTATGATCAACAATGATCACTTGCTTGGTTTTCATAACAGTAGCAATTCCCCTCTGTAAAGGTAAGGGTTACAGCATTACAAAGAGTAAATTCAGAAAATTGAATTTATTGTTTCAAACTACTAACTGTATACTATACTTGATTGATATTTTTTCTTGAGAACTTTTACCCAAATTCATAGAATCAGTTTTTCAGAAATATGTAAGGGGACCCTAATATCTGCAGAATTTAGTAGAGGTGATATCAGCACCCTATACATTCTTTAAATAGTGATTTTATGAATTTGCGTAAAAGCTATTAAGAAAAAATATCAACATGAATAAAATATATGGATACTATTCTGAATCAATGATTTCAATTTTTGAAGTTATGCTTTGAAATATTGCAACACTTAACCGCAGAGGGGAGATGTTATAGTGTAGTGATTAAAGAAGAGTGACACAAAGCAATCACTATAAATCATTGCAAACAAACATCGCAATGCACCCGTTAAATAACACTCCTCAACTGGTAGCTTGAATAAATTTATCCCATAAAATGTTTCAATTCCCAAAACTTACGTGGCTGATATAATAGATATAATGGAAATGACTGGCAGGAATTACAACCTCATTTAGAGATTTGTAATATTAGCCATTCTTTTAAATGTGATATCAACAGAACTGGAATCAGAACTACCGCTAAAAAAATGTTTGAACTTGATGATCATGTTCTAATCTATAAAATGATAGGTTTCGTGGGATTTTTAAAATCCATACATTGTCACAAATTGAGTTTATACTAAGCCAGCCGATAAACACTCCCAATACAGTATATTAGATTTACATTAACACCTACAATGCCAACATTTTTTTACTGACAAGTTAAGGCCAATAACAGAACAATGGGGATTCCATATAGTCTAAATAGCATTGCTTGGGAGCAGGTATTGGGCACCACAGTTTGTGGAAGACAAGATTTAGTCAATGTGCAAAAATTAAAAGGCACACAGCATGATTAACATGGTTTGGTGCTTTTGGGCTACATGTTAAGTAGCAAAAATGTTAATTCACATCCTCCGGTGCAGAATGTGTTAATATAAGTTCAGACAATCTGTTATCTGCATATGTAAACATGGTTGAGTTCAGTTAGCTAAAACATAGAAAAGATAATTGTGCATGGATATATTCCCAACTTCTGAACTTTATTTGTAACCTATTGCCAACATTTCCACAAAATTTACTTGAAATTCTTTCGGAATTTTTCGAGATATACAACAGCCAGGACTAAATCAAACACTCTGCTCCGGAAGTTTCATACTGTTCTTCTCTAGGAGTTGATTTAGAGGTGCATATGGTACATGACCTGTGTCACTCAAGTTTGACTCCACATAGTTAATACATGGTCTAAGGATCATGAAAAAAGTAGCATTTGCTGGTTCAGGGTCACTTGTCAACTATCTTGATTTAAAGATGGTAGACAACTGATCATGAACCAGCAAGTGCTACCTACTTTTATATGATCATTAGACCATGTATCAACGAAATGTGTAGTCAAACTTAGTTGACTGAAAGGTGCATGAGGAACAAAAACCCAATGCTACAATAATTGTGTACCTATTTTCAAGTTTTTATAAGTTTTAGACACATTTTCAGAGATTGGAGTCAAAAGAAAATATAATCTTACAAAAGAAAAAAAAAATTTAAATCAAACTAAATAAAAACTAAATCAAAAAAGATAAACCTATGAAGAAAATCTGTTCTATTTAGATTTTTTGATATCATTAGCACATCAGCAATGTTCCCTCTATCATATTGTGGGCAAAAATTCTATGCCGTGCAAATCTTTTTCCGCGACAAAAGTATATACACTTTTGAATTCAACATAAGGAAACAAAACTTTTCAATGAAAACTATCAACAGAATATGAAGTCTTTTGTGCACACATTAATTTCCTTTGTGCACTGGTTGGTCAACATTACATCTGATGTTGACAAATTAAGAATTTTTAGGGCATAGGAAAAGTCATGCAACTATGTATCCAAATTAAAAAAAAAAAAAATATGCATCTAAATGTTAGTTCATTGAACTTGAATATTAAATTTTGTTCTCTTTCATCGAAGAGATTTGAAATAGGTTAATTTTTTTTCTCATACATTCAAAATAAAAATTAAGTCATGGAATAATTCTACTTGTTACTTGACCAAACAAACAAAAATATTTAATGATTTACCTGTTCTTCTTTTCTATTTCCCGAATTTCTTGAATTGTAAATTTCTCAAACATGAGATTTGTATCCATCTCATGAAGAGGTAGATCTGAAAATAAAAATTAAACTAAATAAAAACTAAATCAAAAAAGATAAACCTATAAAGAAAATTTGTTCTATTAAGATTTTTTGATACCATTAGCACATCAGCAATGTTCCCTCTATCATATCGTGGGCGAAAATTCTATGTTGTGCAAATTTTTTTCCACAACAAAAGTATAAACACTTTTGAATTCAACATGAGGAAACAAAACTTTTCAATAAAAACTATCAATAGAATATGAAGTCTTTTGTGCACACATTAATTTCCTTCTTGGTTGATCAATATTACATGTGACGTTGACAAACTGAGAATTTTTAGGGCGTAGGAAAAGTCATGCAACTATGTATTCAAACAAACTGCAACCAGCCAGACGAAAAAATTCAGACTCTACTCAATATCTGGACCTTATTACACCACCAAAAAAAGTAGAAATGAACCGACCAAGAGTTTAGGCAGAAGAATTAAGATGGAAAACGAAACACATTTTGGATAAGGCATCTCCACCCATACTTGCATCCCCCCAAAAGAGAGAAAAAAAAAAACAAAGAGACAATAGTATCATCATAGTGCTAGTGGATAAAGGTAAGGCTACAGTTCTACTTGACAAGAAAGTATATGAGAAGCTGGCTAATATAGAATCATAGAATCAGGTAACAATAAAAAGTTGAAAAAAGACCCAACCTTACTGACAGAGAAAACTGTCCCTACTCCTAAAAAAAGAACGAGGAGCACTTGCACCACAAAAATACCCGATTCTAGATGATGCAATACCACAGCAAACTACCTTATATGTATGGCTAAACAAAAATACATAAAACAGATACCATTGAGGCCTATTGGCTCACCATGTCATCCAATAGGCCTATTCCTAGCTGATATCTTCACGTGTGAAGAACTCAGAACAATTTATCTCCTCTTTTGGTGTGATCAACCTCTCCAACAAGATCTTAAGAGATAAGCTGGAGAAATACAGTGATCTAAAAAAAACAAAACACATTAACATCCTCATTAATAACTTGGAGATGTTAACTGAATATGCAGACTACACATTTCCAGCTGGGTTCCAATAAATATCAACAAGAAGAAGGCTTAGCAATGGGTTTGGGATTTCTCAAATAAATTCCAATACATATATGTGGAATTTTTCAAAGATCTGGTTTCATTATTGTTGAAACCATCAGTTAGGCTGAGATATGTGGACAACACATTTATGCTTTGGCCCCACTGTTGATGTACAGGTCTCTTTTGATCATGAGAACTCAATCAGACCATTGATACAGTTCAAAATGGAAAATAACAAACTTTCATTTCTAGATTTACTGTACAGAAAGTGGATATAACAGCAGTATACAAAAAGCAACACATAGAGGACTTTATCTACAGTATGATTCAAACCATCCATCACATGTGAAAAATGGGTGTCAGATATCTCAAGAAAAGAGCATCTGTTATCAACAGTGAACCAAACACAGAGAAGAAAAATTAGATATAGAAATTTATCCAGGACTCTTAGGAGTAATGGCTATCCTCCCCACCTTATCACCAGGAAAAAAACGGGTAGGATGAGACCTACTAGCTCTTCCTCTCTCACCTCTACCATTTACATCCCTCATGTTAAAAGGTATGGCAGAAAATATACAGAAAGCTTGTAGGTCCGACAACATCAGGCTCACTTTTTTTAGCAGTTCTTATACCCTTCTTGATTTGCTCACTAAAGTGAGTCCTCCACGAGAGAAAAATCTGACCAGTAACTGCATTTACGTTATTCCATGTAAATGCAGAAAGGTCTATATTGGAGAAAGTGGCAGGCCTCTCAAACTTCAACATGACAAACATAAAAAAGCCATTATCAAAGACAAGATAGAAAGATCTGGAATGGCTGATCATATTTGGAGAGAAAAAGGTGAACACTTCCCTGTCTGGGGAAAAGTT
This sequence comes from Thysanoteuthis rhombus, assembly GCA_963457665.1. Classification (NCBI taxonomy): domain Eukaryota; kingdom Metazoa; phylum Mollusca; class Cephalopoda; order Oegopsida; family Thysanoteuthidae; genus Thysanoteuthis; species Thysanoteuthis major. The sequence continues at coordinate 104,486 of CAUOPZ010000030.1, read as the reverse complement.
AGTATAATAGATAGGAAATAATATTGGAAACTGAGAAAAATCAAAGAGGCAGCCCATATCAACATGTCGACTGAATTAGAAGTCAGAAAAGTGCAGAATTCAACCCGATATGACTTCTGCTACTCAATGAGGTCAAGGTATGGAAATTCAAATCTCACAAGGAAAGACAAAGAAATTGATACTAACCCAATACTACATTGTATTAGGGCTAACCTTAGAATATTGCTTACTACCATCATAGGAAAAGTTTGTTTAATATCATCACATTCAGATATTACACTTGAAGAAGGTCGTAGAATGAATCGGACGAAACATGTTTACAGCACAAATAACAAGGACTTTAATCATCAAAAAAACTCATTGAATTTTCAAGTCTTTTCAAGTGTCCAAGACACACCTCTATTTTCAAGGATGTCAAAATGATCTTATAGTTCTGTTAATTTATCATTAGGATATTATGGAACACAATTCCTTAATTAAGGTTGCACAGGACCCATATTCACTGCTGTTTTAATGGGGCCTACAGCTTCATTATATTCAGGAAAATTGGAATTATTATGTTGCAAGATTTTGCTTGGAGGCAACTTGTTGTAATTCTAGGAACTGATGAGCTATATTAGGGGACTACTTATCTAGGTCGAGGCCAATTCAGTATGAGCATTGGCCTATTTGTTTTGTGATAGTGAAGGAATGTTCAGTGTGGAATCCTGTGGCATTGATTACGTACAGTAAGCTTGGCCAATATGTTTGTGACACTTGAAAGGCAGAGTGTAAGGGATCGAAGCCCTGCCCAGTTATGTCTGTAATGACACTGGGGGAAGGCCATGACTACAGGATGAATGCTCAGTTGTTCAAAAGAGGCTTCACTGCCTACAGTGCATCATTCCATAAGTTTCATAGTGGTGGGGATTATTCAATGATGAGCTACTCAAGCTTATCCAGAATAGACATGATCAATGAATGTTTGCACACAACAGTTCACAAACGACACGTAAAAAGTAAAAAAACATTGAAGCAAAAACAAGTACCATTTATTCACAAATATTCCACAGCATCCAAACAGTAGCGCAGTCAATGAACGATGCTTATTGCTCGTTTCTGAGTGCTTGTTGCTCACTTATAATTTTTATTCCCTTTATCAATTGAAGAATAACTTCTAAGTATCTAATAAACATATTTATCAATTAATCTTATTCTATGAAATATTATATATCATTATTGATAATTTGCATGATTAACTTCAGATTAATTTTTTTTTAATTATTTTTTTTTTTAATTCTTTAACCGACCTGAATAAAAGTTACAATAACATTCCCCATCAGCAGACTTCGGAACTTCCCTCCTGCTCATGTAAAGCTTTCAAAAATATACTAATTGTAGTGTTTCATGTATTTAGGATGTAAATAGAAATTTAGTTTGTTTTGAAATTTGAAAAAAAAAAACAAAGAAAATAAAAGAAATCTTCCTTGCTTAAATATATCATGGAGGAAAAGATAAAGTAAAAAGTTCCTTCGATAAGTTTTCGTAATCTTTCTTCAGGCCATTCAGCCGTAGTCACTCAGAAATAATAATGATATAGAATACTTCTATCGAATAAAATTAAATGAAAACTATCTTCATATGACACCCATTTATGTTGTCACAGTTTAGCTAGCCACCCACAAAAAAAATCAAAAATCAAATCAAAATGAAAACTAAGAATTTTTCTTCTTGAAATCTTTTATTCGTAACCAAAGTAAAATGTGCCTCTTCACATAAGCTCTCAGGTCCTCTGTCACAACACAGTCTGAAAAGGAAACAAATTGTTTTAATTTGTACAATTAATAAAATACTTCAATAAATCAAGAGTAGGATTAAGAACTCTTCTTACAAAAATAGAATTTATAGATAATTCTAACAGGTAACTTATACGCTAAAATACCTACAATTACTTATCACCTGGAGTCCAGTTATAAAAACTGTTTAACAAATTATTTAGAAATTTACGGGACATGGCCCTCTGCTCATTTGATAAAAGTCTCAATACCAACTTTAGGTTTGCTCTAGCAGGTTTGACTATGATTTCTGCGGCTACTATAACATGCTAAACTTAGAATATATACCTTTTTTATTTGGGTTATCAAGTAGTAAGATAAAATTGAGTAACATTCAACATGTATACTAGTTAAACACTTGGGGTTAAGTTGAAAATCAAAAGCTTACCTCATATATGGCACTGGCAGCAACGATTCGTTTCAATTATTTCAGCAGAATTCACTGGCACACACACAACAGAGATCACTTGATTTTTTATTATCACAGGACGGAAATAAATGTTAATCCAAGCAGATCAAATTTGAAGATGAAAAAATTAAATTTTGTCATAAAGAACTTCCCGCACACCTTTTGTGTGCAGGTGTCCAGCTACTTATGGTTAGCTGTCTTTATTGCTTATTCTATCATGTAAAATTTTTTATGCTGACAGAGAGAAAAATTATTGTTGTTGAAAGTTGTTCAATTTTTACTTGTGTAAACAGTGTATTCAGATTAATAATTACATTCAATTAAGCCAATGTTCCTTTGACATTTGGATCTTCTTATGGGACTTTCGTCGAAATTAGGGAAATAGTCACCAGTAACCTGGAAGCCATCTGTCCTAACATTAGGTCAATGAGGAGGACTTTCTGATACTTGAATTGGGTGAAACCATGGTTGGGGTTGTCTTTAGATTTTTTTTCTATGTAATATTCGGGACCAAAAATCTCCCAAAATAGTACAAGTTATGCCTGGAATTTTTGACAGAGTTGTCAGTTTCTTTTTCAGTTAGGCACCCTTATCATATTCATTATCAACTTGCAGCACTTCAAATGTGAGAATCCTTTTCCCATCTAAGCTTATTTAGCCAACTATCTAACAACTAGTAATCTTGCAATGCTGCTTATCATATGGTTTTATGATAGATTGGAGGGTAATCCTTTGGAAGGTGCATTAAAACATTATGTAGATATCATGCAAGGGAGATAAGTTCTCAGCAGACATGATAAGTTGCCGCTGTTAGGGTACTGCCATTTGGACATTTTTGAATGACTAAAAAGCGGCCTTTTTTTTATTTTCATTTTGTTCTTTTGGATGAATTCAACTTCCAGGGAATAAAATGACATTGATAATAATTAGAAAACTAGAAACCCTAACCTACCTACAAATCCTAACCACACCATCCATGACTCAAGTAAACAGTATTTGTAGATCGAAAATAACGTTATTTAATCAATTGAAAAAGTCTAATCATTTTCAGCCATTCCAAATAGCCACGCTAATCATGGATAACGTCTATCGAGATTATCTCCCATGCAAAATATCGATTCAACGTTTTAATGCACTTCGCTGCCACCATGCCAAACTTGATGATGGGAAATCCAAACGACAACCATAGGCACAGACAAATAATACTCAATAATTTGAGTAAACTTCACAGAACAAACACAAATATTACTTGATTACCTTAAGATAGACAGTAAAGTGCAAAGTAAACAAATCGTGACCCGCGGCCGAGTAATCAAAACGCAGGTTGTTGAAGAACTTTCAGTTCAGCTCTAACGTAAACATTCAAGATTAATACAGATATCTAAACATATGAATATTTATCACGCCGATGCGAGTTTATTGAGGAGTATGTCATTGTGCAAGAATAAACTTTCTGGATTCCAATATTTAAGATACCAATCGTTAAAAATTACAGAAACGATCCACCATTCAAATGAAAAAAAAAAACATAATTTTTCATGTTGAGGTAGTAGATTTAGCAGTTAGAGTAACATAGTTCAACCGATTTTGGACACGCCTCAAAAATAAACATCAGTATTTTTTCAAGATTGCTATTTGTGTAATATGGATTTTTTTTATTTGGTAATCTATAGAAAATATTGAAATTATTTGTTTTGATTCTAATATTTTAATATCAATATTTAATATTTAATAACATTGAACAAATTGATAGGATGATTCATAATGAAACAGATCCCTTTAATTTCCAAGTTGAAATGAAGAGAAAGAACCTTTTACAAATTTTGCATTTTTTAAATGAAAACCGAAAGCTTTTCAGTATAAAAAAGATTAAACAAATTTTACAGAATATCCATGTGCTTACTTATACAACTAAAAACAAAAAAAAATGTGCAAGAATACTTTTATCTTGATATCAAACCCCAATCGGTTATTAAGTGGAAATAACACCACGGTTATTTCTTATTTACTAGTTGTATAATAGGGTAGTGGACAAAGAAGGTGATCAAGTTCAAGTTCACTAAAATGATCCCAACCTATGAACATTCATCCAGCCTGAGCCAAAGGAATCCACATATCAACAGAGTGTTTTTGTACTCATTCATGTACGCAACCGATGTGGTAAAATAGAATTTTATGTTCCTGATGATATAGTGAAAATGCTGATTTAAAGATTTTAATTTAATCTGTGATCCACAGAACACTATTCGCCAATCCGTGATCTATAGAACGCCACTCTCATTGCAAATCGATGCATGCAATGTGGATAAGTGGATATCCATATTTTTGATGGCGGGTTGATAATGGTTAGCCTTGCCGATGTTCATTCGCCTCCACGCAAGTTCAATGTAGAGATCCTCACGCATACGCGTATGTGGTTCAGGAAATTGTCCTGTTACCTCGCATTGGGGAAACATCAGGCAACATAAGGCAATGAACCTAACCATACCAAGTGTAATGGGGAGGTGTAGCCTGGGGATCCCCCTGCCCACCCTAAAACTAGACATTTGATTTTTCTCGATTAATTTTTGGCCAAAAAAACAGTTTCGTTAAAATATGCGATGACCAAGTAACAAATTCACTTTGTATCCTTAAATGAGATCGGTTTAGTATCAACTGAACTACTGTGTCACCAAGATTGAAATTACGGATGACCATATTGTTGAAGAAAACTAAGAGAGAGAAGAATTTACACAATTTTAAAAATTGATTAAGCATTTTTAAAGTCTGAGCTAAAAACGAATCAGTTCTTTATACAGAAGAAACTTTTAAAAAATAACATTTTCTTGGTGCTCGCTTGTTGATTATTTCATGATATGACGTGTTACTACGGTGTTTACATCTAGAATTGGGTCCAAAAAAATCTCAAGACATCTAGATTCTCCACATATATCTAAAATCAAGGAAATATATTACATATTACTAACAAACTAAACGTGATTTATTCTGTATTCTACTCGAATACTTGATTTATAGAAAATTTTACTCGTTTAGTTTATACGAATTGCATAAATATCTCATTTTAAAAAAATGATCAAAACAGCAATTTCTGACATCTAGATTCAACCAATAATATCTAGACTTAGAGGGGAAACATTTAAATGGGCAACACAGATTCAGGAAAGCATTCAGGCAAGGTAGGTTCGATAGTAAATCGTGTGAAATAAATAAGAAGTCATTCAAATTCTTCTCTGATTTTCAATAGTCACATAAAAAATATACCAATATAATTTTTTTTTAAACTGTCAAAAACTCTCACAAAATTCTTAAACTGATAAAATTATGGAGGCAGACTTACTACGGATAGCTCCCTCAGACGCCATGTTTAATCGAGATCTGAAGTAGGTTCAAGGGAGGTAATTCAATAATCTGATTATTTCTCTTGGTCTTCTTTTCTTTTTTTTCTTTTTTGTTGTACGAACTAAGTGGGAAATTTGACCATGAAAAAATAACGAATTTACCCCAACACTAAGTTTCCACCGTTTCCTTGGAAATAGTTCGTCATGGTCAGATTTCCCGTAATTTTGAAAGTAAAACTTGTGAAATAGATAATTTTTCTCCAATTTTACAAAAAAATTGGGTGTGGGGAAATTGAGTGCTGCTGCTCAACAACTTGTGCACTAACTATCAGCAACAATAACTTAATGCAAGGTACCCCAATAGATAGGTCAACCAACATTCAAAAAACAAGAAGAAAATTGTGATCTCACCTTTTAAGGGAAATTCAGTGTAGAATACACAATACAATAAAGAAAAGTCTTTTCAATAAAAAATGTTCTGTTTAATGTGGTCAACCTGAAAACAGGACACCTTGTAATATCAAAGATATTGTCATAAAACTACTGATGAAAGAAAAGCCAGAAAAATGTACTTGTTGCAGTTTTGGAAAGTGTGTAGTAACTTGTCACACAGAGAAAGGTGGATAAAATGGTCAGGAAACAGGACTCTTAGTCCTGAAATAGGGCTGGTAAGTAGTAACTTGTCTCAGCGAATATAGTGGCGAAAATGGCCAGAATAGGAATCATCAATAACAAGTAAGAATTGCTGGCAACTGGAATTACCAAATAATTTTGAAGAAATGCCAGAACTGGACACACCACAGACTTGTAGAAAAAGTTGATATTAGACTTAGGTACAGCAATGGTAAATTGATAATATTATTAAATCCCAAATACTTGCTTATTTGTTTCTGGTGGTCCAAAAAATATCAAAAAAGTACAATCCTTGAGTTCCAAACTAAAAATTAAACTGAACTGTGTTATATAACTATAGCTATGTATATTTTTCTAAGTCACTAGAAAGAGGGTAAAAAAAGGGCTATTTCGAAGCTAGAAATTATTTCTCATTCAAATATGCTACTCCCCATTGGTTGCACCACAAATAAATTCCAATATTTTAATTGGGTGAGTGACAAGCAAATTTTCTTATCTCCCAGAAACGAACATGGCAGCTGGCACTCAAGCCTGGGAGGAAAATAGATTTTCTTTGTTCAATATGACTGTTGTTGACCCACATCAATCACTAAATCTACTGCTTATAATAGGGATTCTCAACCTGGGGTACATAGGGGTCTGAGAATATAACCATGGTACACACTGCTGTACTGTGTAACAACCTCATTACAAAACGGCTGATAAATGCAACCAAAAAGACAAGCTCTCCTCCCTCTTCCACATTGTCAAGACTTACATATTCAAAGAATCAATTACCAAGTATCTGATAGAGATGAAAGAGGGGCTTATGGAATATTTCCTAAATTTTTCAATAACAATTAAAAAGAGCTTTTATAAAATGAATTTAATTTTATCAATTCTTCATCCTTGATTTTTAGAAGTACATGGGAACCTACCAGAATACACACAAAAATGATCTAAAGTAGATAAGTTCCCATCAATGACCAAATGGTAATAATTTGAATATAAAAATTAAATTAAAAAAACCTAAGTAATTGACCAATGAAAAGCCAGAATTTTGTACTGATATTTTGATCCACCAGCTGATTATAAAAAAAAGTTAACAAGGTCAAATTATAGCAATTGTCATCTCTAATGCCTCAGCTTGCAGCTGCAGACTCTGTCTCAACACACAGACAAGATACCATCATTCCTGCCAACATTATATACACCTATATGCATGCATCAAACTCCAATCGGTAAGTAGGCAACATCTCTGTCAATACACACATACCCACAATCTTACTAAAACTTTCTAAAATTCTACATACACAGACCTCTTTCTACATTCTATTATACACAGATCTCTTACACTTATTATTGTTTACTTTTCTCAATTGAACTATTAATCAAACTGGTCCAATTATTCACTGAATAGAAACCATCATGTGACAGACATCTTTCAGCAGCATGTCATGCTGGGGATGATCAATTAAAATTAGACACTAACTAAGGAGCCATATTAGCATACACTTACATTGTAAATAGAATTCCCCTCCAAAATTTTATGAAAAATTGAAGAAACTGTGTTGACATTTTTGGTTGATGGTTTATAACAAATTTTAACATGACTTTATTTTCAAAGTCTAACCTTAGATGCTAAGTAGCATTCATCAAAACTATCTTTCGTATTTGCAAATTGCATTTATTAAATATTGTTTCTACATTATATGCAAACCTTTCGTTCCTAATTCTAACTAAAAGTAGGAAATCTACAGTGCATGATTTTGCACTCTGGTGAGTTGTCTACTTCGATTTTGAATCCTTGTTTTATGTCAGTTGATAAGATTCTAAGGCTAACTTTGCACAGTGACAACTGATTGTTTTAAAACTGAGATTTCTCTGTGCCAACTCTGAATGGCCAGAATGATAGCTTATTTGGATTGACATTTTCACAGGAAAACTGACATTTTTCTAATCAGTCAATGAAACATACTGAAAAAAATTGATCTTCCTAATTCTAATATTGCAAAAATATATTACCCATGTCATTTATCAACAATATTGATTGGCTTCTTTTATTTCTATGAGATCATATTGATAGAATACAACCTTCCGATACGTATGTATATGTCTCTGTCAGTCTAGGTAAACAATGGATGCATTCACTTTAATGATGAGCAGCATCGAGTATGGTTGAATTGAGTAGGATTCTTTGGTACAGTCACTGCATACTAACGCTGGTGACTGCGGTAGGAAAGATGCTATTGATGCTTTCCATCTATCTTTCTTGTCCAACCACTGTTGAGCTCGCTTGTTTAAGTGATTGGAGATTGTTGAGTTTAGGTAAGTAAATTTATCCATCACTTGCAGGGAGTAATTTCCAATATTGATTTTTGGAGCTTTGCTGACATCCTAATCCATAATTTCTGTCTCCTTTAGGCTGATGGAGAGTCCAAATTCTCTACAAGCATCAGCCAATAATCTAAATTATGCCATCAAAGCAGTGTCATCAGCAAACAGTACTTCCTGGATCAGGAACTGGCGCACTTTGACTTTTGCTCTGAGACTTACAAGAGTGAAAATGGAGAAGAATATCCCAAAGAGTGTTGGGGTGAAGACACTACCCTGCTTCAGTTCACTTTGGATTAGGAATGGTTCAGAGGATGACCAATCAAACTGCATTGTTCCGTGCATGCCATCTTGGAAAGAGATGACTTAGTAGCTTTGGGGAGGCATCCCACTTTCTCCAGGATTGCAAAAAGGCCAGCTCTACTGACCAAGTCAAAAGCTTATGTCAGGTCAATGAGAGCAACATACAATGGCCATCTCTATTCCCAGCTCTTCTCCTGCTGCTGCTTGAGGGAGAAAATCATGTTTATGGTACATCTCCCAGCCTTGAACCCACACTGCAATTCAGAATAGATGCGTTCTGGACAACATTATGCTGAGTAGTGATATTCCTCTGTAATTGTTACAGTTGCAGCAGTCTCCTTTATTTTTGTATAATGTGACAAAGTTTGCATGGCACATGGGGAATTGATCCCTCCACCCATCACTGGCAAAAAAGGCTGATTTTCTTGTCTTTTGTGGTGATGCCATCTTTACCTGAAATCTTGCCATGAGCAAGTAAATCAATGGTCCAACTCCAATACATGCCTGCCAGTGTTATTTGGGTTACAACGTTTTTCTGTGGAGTAGAAACGAGGTGATTATCTACATTAAAATCACTACAAATTATTGATAGCATCCCCTTGATTTAAATCATTACACAAGCCTGTAGATAATCCAAGTGATGTCACTCTCTGTGAGCCCATAAAATGATCCCCTCTCTATAGAAGTGATGCTTCCAACTCTCTTTCATTCCTCTCTGGCACTGGCCTCATGGACATGTTTATCCAGGAGGTTGTATCTACCTGTAAGCACATTTTGATTCTATCTTATACACACTCCTAAACCCTTACCTTACAAACACCCACTATAAAAATGCAAATGCATCATTAATAAGTGTATTATTTTCTTTATTGAAAACTAATAGATCATTCATTTGCATAATGATATGGATTTATCCATCTTTATCTCCTTCTTCACTAGTGACCTATTCCAACCAAATACTATGTCACAGAGAACATATATATCACCATAGAGGTTTTGATAGTGCCCACCTTTCCTTTTGTTTTGCACTACCTTTGGTGATTTTGCCATGCTTCGTCCAAATTGAAGTAGCACAAATAATTGAAGGAATTGAAAGAAAAAAACCTTCCAAGACAATATTATGAGATGGTCTGATACTCTAAAAGTGCATCTAGGGATTAAAACTCATTTTTGACTGATTATGTAAACATGGTCTAAAATAAAACAAAACCAAATTTATTTTTCTCAATCTCAAATCATATATCTGGGTGATCTCATTACTAGTGAAGAATTAAAACTCAACCCATCCAAAATTGAAGCAATCATCAACATGCCACAACCCAAATACAAATGGGACTTTTAGGCATGACAAATTGTCTCTATAAATTTCTTCCAAACTAGTCTGAGGTAACAACACCCTACATCTACTTCTTCAAAATGATACTGTTTTGTCAATTGATAGAAATTACAAAAAAATTTTATGGAAGCAGTTACAAAACCCAAAGAGAACAAACCGGAAATTCTGGAAACTGCCAAGTCTGTTACAGCCTCAAAATTTAAAAATTTTCCCAGCAGGATAGATTAAATTCCACTGTGGATCCTAATTTCAAAAAGAGCATTCCAAAAGATACAGCCAGCTTCTGACCAGATTATTTACAAGTCTCCCAATGCTCTCAAGAAAGAAGTCACTTTACAAAAGAAGTTTAAAATGTTGTTGATATCTACCAACTAAGGAATACCAAACATCCTGAAAATTCCTTCAATCAGTAACAAGAAAAAAATCTTACATCAGAATGGAGAAAATTTGAAGATATTTGAACAATGCTCAGTGAAATTGGCAACTTCTGAGCATTCTCCTAAACCATACTCTCACACTAAGTTAAAAAGTGTAAATGAAAGAATAAGACAAACATTGGCTTGCTCCAAAGAAGAAAAGTACATGGATTCCAGGGGTTGATTGTCACTTGCACCTTATCCTTAATCCAGAACCCACCTGAAAGGCTTGAATTCTGGTAGAAAAAACACAAAAACAATCAAGAATGTAAAAACAGTCTGCAACCCATGACACAAATTGACAAAAGAGAATAGATACTTTAATGAAAAACATAAAATCAAAGATACCATGAAACTGTAGTGCCCCCTATATTTTTAGTTTGGAATTAAGTACGAAAATCTCCTTTTAGCTTAATATCCAAAACGTCACTTCCTCTGACGACCCCTATAAAACCTCTGGACTCACATGGTCCAATGCTCACTAGCTCCAGCACCCCTAGCTGGGTACAGTTTAAGCCCTGGCCTCTGCGGCCGGCCATTCTCTCTTTCCTTCTCCCTGGCCCAGTGCTCCTTGACGCCAGTATTCCTAGCTGGTCATGCCTCTGGCCCCGGCCTTTGCGGCCGGCCACTCTCTTTCCTTCTCTCATGTTCTACGTCTTTCATAGTCTGTTCGTTGAGAGTCTAACAGCGTCTGAGAATAGCCCCCAAGTTAACTCACTTACTTGGCAGTAAGGCCCACACACTGAACCCCGTTTCCACATATCTGGGAGCAATCCAACCATAGGGAATCCACGCGTTCAGACAACTCCGCTTCAACTCCGACGCCAGCAATATCGAGACAAGAGAACTCCCACCTTTACTATCTCTTCTCCTAACATTACTAAAATCAAAGACACCATGTAACAATCAAGGGAAGCTAAAATAAGAAATCTACACACCAAAAAGAAACTCAATAAACAAGACCCAACCAAAGTGAATTCGAAAAATAAACTAAACTCATACAAAAAATACCCATTCACACAATGACACTTTCTCCCTATCTTTGCACCTCAAAGACATAGCATATCCATAAAAGGAGGATATTACATAATAATATTGATATTCCTACAAACTAATAAAGCTGCTACTGCAACAAATAACAACTAATAGAACTAATACTGAAAAGACAATCACACAATGATGTCACTTAACAGCACAACACAAGATGATGAAAAATGTTTTCTATCTAAAACCACATGCTTGTTTTGTGTCATCCATAGCTGGATAGCTTTATTTTGTTTGAACTACAAATATTCAGGTCTTTTAATATTATTCCTATATCAACAATAAATCAAATGTGTAAAATTTCTGAAGTATTCCTTTTGGACATTATTATTCCATACCAGTCAATCTATTGTGTTATCAAAGTGTAGAAACAAATTTATTCCAGATTTATCTTATTTCTAATTTATAAGCCACAGCCAACCATGTTTCAACTGGTTCTGCCTTGCTGGCTACTATGTATGTACATATTACGTGAACTGGCTGCACCAATTGGGCCAGAAGGTTGAAATTCAAAATTTTACATCTTATTATGCTTCATGCGGGATTTAATCTAATAGGTTTATGCTAAATTAATCCCTTAGTCTGTGTCCAGCAGCGTTCACACTATTTTTTGAAAATTCAGACATTTTAGTGATGACCGTCAAACAAAAAACAAGAAAAGTACTTTATTCATTTATCAACCTTTTTCCAACTTATTAATTGATCACCACCAATACAGTATACTGCTAAGAGATATTGGTCATGAGACAGATTCTATTGTAACTAAGCAGGCCTGTTTGTTTTATTTTTATAATGAGATATGAGGAAATATTAGCTAGTCTAATCAAGTTATCAGTTCTACTTTTTGCTCTCCCCCAAGATTGACCAGGACACATTTGACTTGACACGGATGATGTCAGTCAAATAACAGATGTTTTACAAAATTGAGCAAATAACATGTGTCAACATAAGTTACTTACTTAGAAAGAACAAAAAAGTGGGGGGGGGCTTTCAATCCAAAGACGGATGAAGAAAAAAAACATTTTGTTCAAGTTCAAAAAGTTCCATTTTTTTATCAAAGGTACTTTTTTTAAAACTGATACATTATTTTCGAAAGTTACAAAAATAGTTTATTTTGTTCTTTCAATCCAATAGCATGAAAAAGTCAACTAGATTAAAAAATAGAAAAAGTTTTGAAATATACTTTTAATACCCTAAGATTGATCGCTTTGTGAACGGACACATTTTGCCTTGACACTACATGATCCCATTCAAACATTAGCCATTTTACAAAGGTAAACAAATCTCACGTTTCCGAAAGTTATCCACAAAAGTCAAATGAGAAAAAAAAAATTGATAGTTACATACCGCAAGAAAAACAAAAAAGTGGCTTGTTTTTTTAAATTGATATGCATTATTTTTTAAAAAGTTAACCGCTCTCAAAAAAAAGAAGTTTTGTGCTTCCAATCCAACTATTAGAAAATTGTTTTTCTCGAAACTGACAAGTTTACAGAAGTAATGAAGACTGTAAGTGCATAGAATGTTTTTCTATGATCCATCGAATATTCAATTCAATCAAATAAAAACTCAGGAATGGAGAACTGTTTTAGCACGATGTGTCAAAATCACATTTTTTTCAATAAACAGCGTCATCGAGTCGGAGAGTCACTAATTCCTGTGTTGAGTATTTTTTAGCGGTCTATTTTTTCTGATATATTTATGAAACCAATGTTTAAATATGATATGAAATTTCAAATAATACTTACAAAACTAATGTATTAAAATGTAATCTAAAAAGAATTGTTCTTCTAATTCCATTGCGTTATAGGTTCGCCATCACTTTACTTGAAATAGTATGCCAATTGAGATTTATACCTGATCATTGATTTTAGAGTACATTTTTGACAATTCCAATAGTTCTCTATAGTTTATATCTGATATTCAATTTTTCTATGCAATTAAAAGCCCAAAAATTACTTGATTTTTTTTCAAGGTAACTTCTGAAAATAATGTACTGACTTCGATAGAAAATAGAACGCTGTTTTGTTTTTTCTTGTGGTTAGTAACTTGGAAAAAAAAATTATTATTATTCAACTTTTTTTGAATTGAAAGCATAAAACATTAATTTTTTTTATTCAAAAAATTATTTATTTTTGTGAGAATAAAGAAAATACATGTTATTTGTTTAGTGATTACGTTTGTAAATGACGTCAAACGGTATTAAGGAAAATGTGTTCTGGTCAATGTCGGGGTGCCAAAAGTTTCATTGGTCCAAAGGGGGGAAAAAATAGACAGCATTTTTTGCACATTCAATTGATTCTCAAAACTCGCAAATTTACTGATGTAATGAGGGTCTTCATTTTGACTGAAAGCGCAAAGTATATTTTTTTATTTTCTGACGAATATTCAACTTAATCAAATATTTACCCATTGATGGGGATCTGTTTTAGCACTATGTGTCGAAAAATTTCTTTAAATAAATTTGTCATTTATTTTATTTATGTTTTTATGGGTCTTTTTACTAATCTTTTTATAAAACTAATGTTTAAAATGTAACTTGTAGACAAAAAAAATGTTTTTTCTATCGAATATTTTTCATCATAATTAATGTGCGTAATTTTTTCCCATTTTGAGTTGTCATGTAATTTTTTCACCGTTATACTTTCTATTATATGTTCCTCCACTGGTCGTAATTTCTTCCTAATTCTTCCCTTGGTAGCCAAGTGCCTCACGTTTGAGGATCACTAGTCTAAAACGTTATTTCTACTCATTTTCAACTGTACGTAGATATTATTTCAGGCTATAAAATACTGAGATGCACCGGGTATGAAAATACGACTCTGTTAAATCACATTCGTTTTATTTCGATTTAAGAATTAGCATTCATGAAATTTGAATGCATGTGTAGTGCCCATGAGTTCGATTCCTGGTGGGTATTTCCGTATCGCAGTCTTGAATCAGACTAAGATTTACTTGTTAATCTTGTCATTTCCAAATCCATCTTTTGAAGATGAAGGAACATCATGAATTATCTCCCTTGACCGGTGCATACTATTTTATTATTGTATTGTGATATAACGTGCTCTTCCCTAAGTGGATCTTCTGGCACACTTTATGTTCCACTGTTGACAGCTCGTCCAGCGTTCGTCGTAATCGATTTTTCAAAGGATCATGGAAGAAGAACCGGTTGAAATCTGTGATATTCGTGAAGAAGAAGAATCGACATCAACACTTCTATCTCTGGTTGTCAAAAAAAATGTTCCTCTCCCTTCAATGTGCCGAGTTCGACTCCATGTGAAGAAACCGAAATTGGTTTTAAAGCTGATCAAACAACTAGATAAACACTCCCAAAAATTTGATCTACTAAGTAATAACCTATCCGTCGAAATGGCTATTCTTAGCAAAATTGGTTACAAATACAGTTGCAACTATCGTCCATTTCACTTCTGGTCAGGAATCCGTCGGATCTTACAGTGCTGTAAAAGAATTAATGTCCTCAACGTTTCTGGTCAGTTCAAAAAACTCCAGAACTGTTTAGAGAGTTTTGAACCTGCTGAACGACTTACATATTTGCCTTCCGTGAGATTAATTGAATATTTTTTGATCCAGTTTATGGGTTCCGTGTCTTTGTTCGGGACGACGGCTAATATTAGCTCAAAGGTTTTTACTACTTCCAAACTTTATCTTTCTACAATTACGCATCATGTCCCCCAACATTTGTTGATCATCTCCATCGCGAGCCGCTTGTGGACCCTCTGCAATTCTCTCGCCAAGGAGATGATGGAGGTCTATATGACACTGTATAAACTGAGGAAATGCTTACTGTCGACAATAGGTAGAGAGGACAAAAGTTCGAGCTACATCCACGAAAACGAAAAGTTCCCCAAAAACCTGTACACATGGCTGAAAGAGCACATGGATTGGAGTATTAGTTTCGAGAAACCAGATATTTCGAAAAGCTTATCGCTGAAAGAAGCACTTAAGAAAATCAATCCGAAAAACAATTTGACTCTAAAAGAAAATCCTTTCACTGTGGATGAAGATATTGGCAAACCAGTGTAGGAAAACCTACAAAAAGTGAACTTCGAGCCTTACGCCTTACATATTTAAAATTTGAAGGCCTCCTTTTTTTTACAGTACTAATTATGCTATGTGGACTCGTCTTTGAAGTGACTTGTAGTTGGTAAATGATTGGAATTATAGGTTTCATAAATTCGTTGTGTAAAAGATTTTGACTTCTTTTGTCTTAGGTTAGTAAGTTCCTATTTTAACCATTGTCGAAATCAATTATTACGGATTGAAAGAAAACAAACGCAGATATGGAAAACATTGACATTAATACTAATTATTCAATGTATATTATTTATTATCAGAAATACTAGTCGAAAACTCACTTCAATATTTGTCCCACAATTCTGTCAAAATGCATTCGCAAATGAAATAAATTGAATCTTTTTTTTCTGTACTGATGTAATCATGATTAATGGCGAACTTAAGCAATATTTCTACCTCTTTTGTTCCTTCGAATTTTTTTTTTAAATTTTTTTGCTACAGTGTCGTTTTAATCTATTTGTTGGGCGCATCCATGTGTTCTCTCATTTTTTCCTGTGTATAATGATAAAATGAATTATGAAAAGAAATTTCTTTCATTATGCAACAATTGTTTCTTTGTCAATTGCTTCTTTAAAATTGAATCTTTTTGTAATGAAGAACTTAGCCGTCAATAACACTCAAGCGATGTCATCGTAAAAGTTGAACGAAAGTTGCTATTTCTATAGCTAACCGTTTTTAAAGCCCCAGATAACCACAAGGATAACCAAATAATCAAAAAATAGTAATATGAATAAATATTATATACAAAATTGAATGAAAACTTCGTTTTGATGTTAATTCAGTTGTATTCAATTGTGTTCCCTTTGCCTATATTTGTCATTTGCTTTTCATTCACCAGTATCATTTAGGTGCATCTCTATGCAACACTTCTTGTCAATCGGTCCCTAATATACTATGCTGAAGTAGGCACTTATTTTCCGCCATATTTATGTAAGTATGGCTTACATGAATTTTTTTTGCTTTGATCCAAAAAATGGTACCAAATGGAAAAAAAAATCTGATTAAGATTTAAGCGTTGATAGTTGCAAGTTCTTCTTGGTGAAAATTTTTCTCTTTTTCCAATTTCAGGTGCTTTCTATCCATTAGATCCGACAACCATCTATAAATTTGTTAATTTTTTTAGAAAGAGGAAAAAAAATTTCCTGGCTTCACAACATAAATGTCTGTGTCAATACTGACTTACTGTCATCTGGCCTTTTCTATATTACCATTATGACTACTGCAGAATGTGTTGACTGCTCTTTAAAATTTTTCCAAACCATTCAGAATTTTCATCAATAGGACCAACAAGTGCTTGCTCTTTTTTTTATTTATTTATTTTTTTTTTTTTTTTCAACATTCTGTATTAATGCATGTAATGTTATCTACTGGATTTCAGTAAGTGCCACCAGGTGGCAATGCTTGTGGCATCCATTTTTATAAATGTCTCTTTAGATTGATCAGAGCAGGCATTGGGATTGTTCTGTATTTACACTGGTAGGAGAGACAAAAAGAGAGACTAACTCTTAAGTAATTTTTTTCTAAGTGAATTGTGAATTTTTCTGACTTGTGACCAAATAAGCATTGATAACTCAAATACATGTTCCCTCAAAGCTAAACAGCAATTCTGCATATAAACTGTGGAAAAAAATTATACATCAAGAGAAGAGAGACCAATCTACCCTAACACAAGCAGGGCTTAGCAGCTCGCTTATTATTGAGTGGGAAGGCCAGAGATGCATTTTCCAAAATCATTGTTGAAGACTTGGTGGTGGACATCATCATGAGAAAATTGGATGAGTTATTTCAGCTTGATAATGGTAGACATTAGTTCGTTGCCTTCAATGTGTTATAGAACTGCTGACACAGACATTAAAGATTCTTTGATAGATTTTGACCATGTATACATCAGATTCACTCGAGAAAATATGACTATTCCAAGCCCAGTGATGATTTTTCTGCTTTTTTCGTCTGAACCTTTCTGAGAGGGATGCACATATGATAGAAAGGTAACTTTCGGGAATGTGAAAGATGCCATTAAATGCATTTTTAACTGTAAAATTGGTTCTTTAAACGCCAATGGGTGTACCCCTCAGCCAGGGATAAAGATAGAACCCATGTTGAAGGTGGAAGAACATGAGTCCCTTTACACAAATAAATTTCCATGTGAATATGGTCATCCATAATCCTGTGGTGCCCAATGTGGTTTAGCTTCATCAAGGCGATCCTAATGTAGATCATAGTGGACAAGTTTCAATATGTTATCAGTGACTCAAAATTTCATTGAGTACATGAATGCCTTTACTCATATAATAACAATTATGATGCTCTGGAAGAAAAGACGATAGAAAATGTTTTGTTGTCTTTGTGGGTCATACAATCGCAATCTTCGATGAATAATGCCAAAGAATGTGCTATTTTGGATACTGGGTGTTCAACTACTGTTTTGTGGAACTAGATGGCTCTAAGACTTCTTAAATTCCTTAATTGGTTATGAGAAGTCTTCAATCACAGAACAATCCTCTGCTTCATAATGATTTCAAATTTTGAGAATAATACTATGACTGAGGAAGGAAATCATTTATCTGCAATCGACTATTCCAGGTCATTATTCCTTACCTCTCCGTGGGTGACTAGATGTGGATTCCAGTGATTCAATTATGTTGTCTGCCAAAATAAACAATGCTCTTAAAATAACCAGTAAATTGCATAAACAGTTTGGTCACTCATAATGCAGATATTAATAATCATGAACTTGAACATGAAATTAATTTTGTATCAGAGCAGTGTAAAATATGCTTTGAATTTAAGAAACCCCTTTCGAGACCTGTTGTTTGGCCTGTATAGTGACTAAATTTGATGAAACTGTCTTTTGAACTGAAAATATGGGGCAAAAGTTACTTCCTGGTGATTGTGGATCTAGCAACTCATTTTTGTGCAGCAATGGTGATTCAAAACAAACTGGCTACCACTTATTAAAAATTTTTTTTAGCTCAATAGACATTTTTGGTGCCCCCCCAAATTACTATCTGACAATGGTTGCAAATTAAACAACAGTGAAATGCATGGATATTGTCTATATCATGCAGGAAATATCTCATTGTACTGCAACTGGTGGACTGCCTCACCAAGAGAGGAGTTTCTACAGAGTGGCTGCGGGCTACTATTTGTAGTGACCAATAGTACAGGATTTACAATTATTATATCCATACCTCGCACAATTGAATCTCTGTAGCCTACACCTGTACCAGAACTAATTAATTAATAAATTATCTGAAAAAAAATAGATCTTTTATGTAAAAAAAAAATTATTAACTCAAGATTAGGGTGTTGTTGGCCCAAAATGACCATGAGACTCCCAAAAGCACTTTTTTGAAAGAACAGAGAAAACCTTTTTAGATGGTGCCGAGTGGTGTTCTCATGCAAATTTTTAAGGTTGTAGTCCCAAAAATGTGACCAGGAGCACCTGGAAACACTCACACACAAAGAAAGGTGAATCTGTAACCCACTTGACTGGTTAGGCAGGCTGGCTATTTGTAGGGCTATGGAGATCTGATTATACACTGAATGAAAAAACGAAAAGATCCCATTAGTTTTGAAAAGGAGGGTCTACAACCAATGTGTTTTCCTGATGGTCACCTATGGAGCTGAAACCTGGAAAAAAAAAACAGCGGTAATCCAGTACAATCCAAATAACTGCTCTGAATAAACTAAACAGAAACCCTTTTCGTATATGCCTACATCTCGCTCTTCTATTTCTATATTTTTTCCGCTTTACCGCATTGCTCTGCAGAAACTCTTCTCTAAAA
>CAUOPZ010000030.1:72500-75000 GCA_963457665.1 Thysanoteuthis rhombus | reverse complement strand
GGTGTGCAGAATTTAATTGTTCTAGGTGTATTTTTGTGTACGACTTTATTGTTAACGATAGTATTGCTACTGATCATGTCTCTGATGTTTTTGGGTCTGCGGTAGGAGATAACACATGGGTCTGTGAATGTTTCTTTTAGATCTGTTTTGATCGTGAGAATGTTCCATCTATTATTGATGATGTGTGCTAAGGGTGGGAGTGTGTTGTTGAAGGTTGTTATAAGGGGTATGCGGTTGGGTTTGTTATTATGGGACAGTAAAAGGGTTTCATCTCTGGGTATTCCAGTCGCTTTTTTAATTTGTTTTTTGTGTCATCTAGTGGATAACCTCGTTGGGTGAAATATTGTATTAGGTTATGTTTGTGTCTGTTAAGTTCACTATTGGTGGAGCAGATTCTTCTAATTCTAAGAGCTTGTGAAAATGGTAGGCTTCTTTTTAAGTGTTGGGGATGGGCTGATTTGGAGTGGAGGTAATTGTGGGTATCTGTGGGTTTTGTGTAGAGGGTGGTTTGGAGGTTTCTGTTGTCATCTATATATATGCGTGTGTCTAAGAAGGCTATGGAGTCAGTGGATGTTGTGAAGTCAAACTTAATAGAGTCATGTGCCGAGTTTAGATGTATAAAGAAGTTATCTAGTTTGGTTTTTTCGCCTGTATATATGAAAAAAATGTCGTCTATATATCTACCATAAAAGATGCAGTCATTATAAATCTCTGGGTAAATGTAGGTTTCTTCAAATTTACCCATGAAGATATTAGCATAGGATGGGGCCGCTACTGTGCCCATGGCGCAGCCTTTCACCTGGAGGAAGTGTCTATTATTAAAGTTAAAGCTATTTAGGGTTAGAATGTGGTGCATAAGAGTGGTGATTGTTCTAGTGCTAGGTTCTTTAGTAGTTCTATTGTTTAAGGCTTCTGTCAGTGCTAGGATACCTTCGTCATGTTTGATGTTGGAGTATAGGGATTTAACATCCATACTGACTAGAAGTGCTTTGTCTGGGATTGCTGTGATGTGTTTGATTTTGTTTAGGAGGTCTGTGGTGTCACGTATATATGATTTGATTTGTGTTGCTAAGGGTTGGATGTAGTGATCTACAAATTTTGATAGTTTAGTAGTGTGGCAGTTCGTGGAGGAGATGACTGGTCTACCTGGGTTATTTGGTTTGTGGATTTTGGGGAGTAGGTAGAACCTTGCGGGTTTTGTGGTAGTGGGTTTCAGTATATTCTGTGTTCTTTTGTCTATCATGTTGCTATTGTGTAATTCTGTTAGGGATTGGGTTATTGTGTTTATGTATTCGTTAAAGGGGTCTATGGGGAGTTCTCTGTAGAATTCTGTGTTGCTTAATTGTAAGTTAGCTTCTGTGAGGTATTCATCTAGACCCCAGATGACTATGGATCCACCCTTATCTGCTCTTGTGATGATCAAGTTTGTGTTGTTTTTTAGTTTATTAAGGGCCTTTCGCTCTTTAGTTGTAAGGTTATCACGTGTTAGGGTTTGTTGTGTGTTATTGTTGATCTAGGTTTTTATGTCATCTCTGACGGCTAGCTCAAAAGTTTGAATGGTTGTGTCTATGTTTTTTGGGATGGAAGATTTGATGGGGTCTTTAAGCCTATCAAGGATGTCACTGTCGTGGCCTGTTTTCCCAAAGTGGGCTCTAAGTTTGATCCTTCTGAAGACGTCATAGAGATCTTTGTTGAGGGTGTGATTGCTGAAGTGTGGGGGTCGGGGACAGAAATTAAGGCCCTTGTTAAGGAGTTTGAATGTGTCCCTAGTAAATCGAAATTTACTTAGGTTCATTACTTTCCCTTCTGGGTCTTCCTTAATTCTGATGGTGTGTAGTAGTGTTTTAGTAAGTTTTCTAAACTGCTTACTAGTGTTGGAATCAGGTTTTCTAACCCCCCTTCCATATTTAGTGGTAGGGGGGTTTCCTCGTTTTTTGGTAGAGTGTGTGTGTGGGTTGATGTAGGGGTTACCTGCTGGTCAGGGTGTTTGCCTGGGTCTTCAGGATGCTTTTCAAGGGTCAATGTGATGGGTTGAGGAAGGATGCTACTCTTAGGGCTTTCCTTTTGCAGAGTATGAGGGGTAGTAGGTCTGAGGACCTTGTGGTGTCTAGTGTTCTTGTTCCTATTATCTGTATGCTGGTTTTTGTAGTTGTGTTTGTTCATATAGCTGTGTCTGTTCCCAGTATTGGTGTCAGTAATATTAGTATTTGTGTAGGTGTTCCTGTTATGTTTGTTCATATGTGTGTGTCTGTTATAGGTGTTAGTACTGTTAGTGCCAGTGTAGGTGCTTTTGTTTTGTTTGTTCATATGCGTGTATCTATTTCTGTGGTCGTTGTTCATGTGGGTATGGATGATGTTTTTGTCAGTATTGGTGATTCTTGTTGGGTAGCCTGTGTCTGTGTGTCTAGGGTTATATCTGTGTTTGGTGGGGGAATTGGTTTTTGTTGGGTATGTAGGTGGTGGGTTGGGGGTGGGTAACAGAGGCCTGACGGCTCTTTTG
>CAUOPZ010000030.1:10000-52500 GCA_963457665.1 Thysanoteuthis rhombus | reverse complement strand
AAGGGTTCAGAGTCTTTATGTAGCCTGATGAAGGAGTTGCTGTGATTGTATATATGTTGCAATACTTTGACCTATACAGGGTTTATACCTTGTAGGCTGATGGCCTTCATGACCATGGGAATTTCTACAGAGTCAAATGCCTTCTTGAAGTCTATAAATGCTACAGCAAGTGGCATTTCGAGTTCTGCTGCTTTTTCTTTCAGCTGATTTATTGAATGGTGATGGTCCATGGTTGAGTAACTTTTTCTAAATACAGCCTGTTCCTGTGATTGGTTTTCATCTAGTGTTTTAGTGATCCGGTTAGTGATGATTTTTGTGGAAAGTTTGTAAATGCAGTAGAGTAGGCTTATAGGTCTGTAGCTGTTGAGGTCTTTGTGGTTTCTTTTTTTCTGTAGAAACATTATGATTGCAGTTTTCCAGTCCTTCGGGGCTTTACTCTGTTTTAGACACAAGTTGAATAGAATAGCTAGCTTTTTGTTGACAATCTCACCCGCTTTTTTTAGTAGATCAATGATGATGTTATCTAGTCCTGAGAATTTTCAATTTTTTTTTGTTCGTTTGATGGCCTACTCTACCTCCTATGGTATAACTCCTGGGATGTTTTCGTGCTGATTGTGAGTGTCTTGTGCATTCTGGTTGTTGTTTTGCTGCCCGTGTTTTGAAGAGTAGAATTCTTGGTAAAATTTTTGGGTGCGTTTGACAATTCTGTCTGTTGGTATGTATCCGTTTTCTTCAAGTATGCAAGTTATTTGTTTCTGTCCTATACTGAGAGCTTTAAATCCCCAACGTTCTTTGAGAGTGATACCGATGATGGTTGCCATATACCTTTTGTCTTCTCTTAGTTCGGTCTTTTCTATATATAAATTACATTTCATTCAGCTGATTTCTCAGTTCTGTCACAAACACTGACTGCTGTTTCTGCCCGTTTTTTTTTTTGTGCAATTTCTATTCTCAAGGCAGATTGCTTTGAGCTTTCTATCCTGATGGCTAGACGTTTCCTTGGGTCTAACTGTATGTTTTCCTGTATAACCTTGCTATTTTGTTTTTGCTGGCACCAAGTCTAAGACACATCTGATTGGGGACAACCAACATCTTTTGCCACACTCTTTGTAATATTTATTTCTCTAAGGAGCTTTATAATCCTTTCCATTAAGTCAATTGATAGCGCTCTTGTTGAAGCCATGTTTCTTTTCAATTTATCCAGTCCAACAGTTAATAGTAGACTAATTTGCTCATTTAGACTTGCACTGATATTTGTTTTAGAAATGTAAATACCAAGGTGATTCCATAATTTTTTTCCCTATTTGATCTGTATGTCAATGATTTAAATACTTTAATCTAATTTGTAGATATTCATCTAGCACTTTTACTTTCTCTCAGTGTAATGATTCCCTATGTTTGCTGAGAGTAGTATGGGGAAAGTTATTAAATTGAATGAACATAAAAATCTGGTATTATGGACCACATCTGGAGAAAGAGAGAACACTACCTTCTCTGGGAAGAAGTTCAGATCATAGACAGGAAACGTCATTGGAAAGTGAGAAAATTCAAAGCAGCTGCATATGTCAGCAGAGTGTCAGACCAAAAGTGGAATTTAACACTATGTGGCTTCTGCTATTCAACAAGGATAAGGTATAGAAACAAAAACATCTGAAAACCATATTATAAGCATTGCTATAATGAAAAAAAAAAAAAAAAAAAAAAAAAAATATTCTGTTTACCACCATGACATTCTGATAGTATATCTAAAGAAGGTTGTAGAATAGATTGGCCAAAACATGTGAACAACATTAACAAAATAGAGTTCAATCGTTCTAAGAGTTACTGGAATGTTCTCAAAACAATAGACGGTATGGATGGACATTGAATATTTGGGGGAGGGGGGGGATTTCTCTCAGAATAGCTATCACACCATTAGTTAAGAATGAAGTTGGTTTGGTATAAACCATAGGATACATGTAAAAATAATGATGTAAATTTAATTAAGTCAATATAAATGCAAATGTTCAAAAAAATAAGAATGGTCCTTTCTTGAAAATTTCAAAACTTTACTGTAGGGACTGAAAAAAGTAATACATGTTCAAGTCAATTTCATTCAACTCCAGCAGCCTAATAGATGTGATGTTCCTTTTTTTAATTTTCAAGGTTAATTTGATACTTAGGATTCTTTATCCATTTTCTTCCTCAAACATCAGGAAATTCCTTTAATACATCAGAAATCTTTTTTAATTTGCCAAAGCAGTGTGAGTGCATGTTGGGGGAGGGGGCTGAATCCACAACTGAAATCAAATTTAACATCTACTCAGAGGAACAGATATAGGCCTGTAGCCATTCTAGAGTTAGTTCATCATCAGTCTTTAAATATCTGTTGTTGGACATACAGAAATGTAGCAAATCCTGGAGAAGGTCCATCATGGGAATCACAGAGCCAGTATTTTCTTAATTTGTTTAATTTATCTCTCCATCTTGTATTCTGTCGGTCTCAGTTTCACATGTGATTGCCAGCGGTTGTCTGCCATTCTTGCAACATGGCCTGACTATTGTCATTCAAGTTTTCTAATAAATTCTATGATGTCTCGGGTTCCCGTTTTCTCCCTGATATACTGTGCTGTCTTGTGATCTCTCATGTGCGTGTTGCATGCTTCTCAGTTTGCGGGTCTGTCTCTTGGCTAGGTTCCATGTTTCAGCTCCATAGGTGATCATCACGAGGATGGATTGGTTGTATATTCTTCTTTTTAGGATTATTGGAATAGTCTTGTTTTTGAAGGTTGAGCTTGCTCTGCCAAATGCTTGCCATCCTAGAGTGATTCTACACTTGATTTCTCCTTTTGTGAGTTTCATAGAGATTCATTTTCCCCATGTAGAGGTCCACTATCCCCAGTTTTGCATCTTTGATTTTAGTTCACTGAAAAACAAATATTCTGTTGGAAAAGGAGAAATTGAAGTAAGCAAATGGAACAACACAACTTGGGATGATGATTAACATTTATTTTGATAAAGAATATTAGACATTTTCACTTGATTAAATGTTTATTCAAATTTGAAACCAAGATATTTTTTCATAATGGGAACTTAATTACAAATTCCATCAAAAAGTTATATCCATCTATTAGGAGAATAGATTTTTTTGTTCAAATTCAAAGAAGTTGATCAGATTTTCTACACATTTATCATTCAAAAAGCTTGAAATAGATGAACAAAAACTGTTGAATAATCCACGACCCATGTGCATTACCATGTTTTTTCCAATACAAATAAAAATGCACCACCCTACAACTCTTTCAATTTTTTGCAATCCATACACTCAACTTGGAAAAATATGGATTTTGAAAAAGTCATCAACACAAAATATCGTTTCTTTCCAACAGGAGTTGGAGCATCATTTAAAATCAGAACTTGTGATGCACAAAGATCCACAACTTTCCCAAAAATATGGTTTCCTACCAGTGTTACTCCATGTGTGCCCCCCCCCTTTTTTTCTTGATGAACCTAATAGATTATCCACATTCTTTACAAAATTATGGTTTCCTATCAATGAGAATTCATACATGGCTCTTTTAATAATATTGATGGTATAAAAATTTGGGGAACAAAAAAATCCTGGCTCATA
The DNA here is from genome assembly GCA_963457665.1 of Thysanoteuthis rhombus. Taxonomy (NCBI): domain Eukaryota; kingdom Metazoa; phylum Mollusca; class Cephalopoda; order Oegopsida; family Thysanoteuthidae; genus Thysanoteuthis; species Thysanoteuthis major. Next base: position 48,890 of record CAUOPZ010000030.1, on the reverse strand, counting down.
TGCATAAAGTTACATTGAGTTTAACAAGTCTATTTTGACACAATACATTCAAACAAAATCTTTGAAATCAAATATTGCATAAGTTGGTGCAATTTTATTTTAAACCTTGATGCTTATTTTGGAATGAAGTATTATTTGACTATGTTCATGGGATATACCATTTTAAAGAATAAATTTGAAAAAAAAAAAAAAAAAAAAAAAAAACGAGACTTGAGCAAGTTTGTGGTAGGAGCTTTAAATGAAACAAAGCAGTGGAGACTGCTCACAATATCAACCAAATATTTGGCCAGGGGACTGTCAATGAACAGCTTGGGTTACAAAACTTTCAAAACAAAGAGGGCTTTGACAACATGCAAGTTCTTCTGTGATTGATAACATCCAATAGTCATTATTAAGGCAAACCCAAGCAAAACAACTTGAGGTTGCAGAGGAACTAAGCATTGACCAATCAACAATTGTTCAAATCTTATACCAAATTGGAAAAGCAAAAAAGCTTGCATGTTATGCAAATGACCCCGAATGAAATGTCGTACAGACAACCCTGCAAAAGCTGAATGAACTAGGCTACGAAATTAAGGAAAGGTCTTCAACCAAGCAGTAGCTCAAAATGCCTTCAGAAAATTCAATGGTTCCCGGAGCCCAGGATTCTATGCTTCTGGAATAAATGGATTTATTTCTAATTGGCAAAAATGTGTAGATTCCTAAGGTTCTTATTTCATTAATAACTTTTATTCTAAGCCAAGATATACATAGGTTATTAGGTTGGTGCAAAAATTATTGCAGTATATCATTATACATGAAAAAAAAAAAAAAAAAAGAAAAAATGTATATAGCATATATCTTGAATAACTGTTAGTGCTGGGAAATATCAAAAAATTTCTATCCTTGATAGTATGAAAATTTTTTGTTGCAAAAAATACGCTAAAATCCTAGCAACCAAAACTATTTTGCATTGTAAAGAAAGAAGAATATGATTGCTTTGTGAACATAAAGCCAGTTGATTTTCAAATATGGAGCATTCAAAGCAAATGTTTTTTACCATACATTCTATTAAAAATTTGTTTGCTAATGCACTTTTCACAAGAATATAATTTCTGTCCAGTATGTCTTTGTCTTTTCAATTGTGAGTACTCTGAAAATGCAGATCTACAGACCACATTAGACTACATTTTTTCTTCAGTGTGAATTCGCATGTGACTTTCCAATTGCAAATTTTGTACAAAAGCTGCTCCACACACTTTACAGCAATATTGTTTCCCTCCAGAGTGTGTCCGCATGTGATTATTCAGATGTGCACGCCTGGCAAATGCAGAACGACATTCTTTACAGGAATATGGTTTTTCTCCAGTGTGCGTTCTCATGTGACTTTTTAACTGAGTTTTACGTGAAAAAGCAAAGCCACACATCTCACAAGAAAATGGTTTCTCTCCAGTGTGTATTCGCATATGCATTTTCAAAGAAGAGTTCTGTGAAAATGCAGATCCACAGACTTCACAGGAGTATGGTTTTTCCCCAGTATGTGTTCTTTTATGTACAATTAAAGTTGACTTATCTGAAAATGCTGATCCACACACTTCACAAGAATATGGTTTCTCACCAGTGTGTGTTCGCCTGTGTACAATCAGAGCTGACTTATCTGAAAAAGATGATTCACACATCTCACAAGAATATGGTTTTTCCCCTGTGTGTGTTCGCACATGAGCTTTCAGAAAAGAGCTCTGAGAAAATGCAGATCCACATACTTCACAAGGATATGGTTTCTCTCCAGTATGTATTCGTACATGCATTTTCAAAGATGAATAACGCGAAAATGCAGATCCACATACCACACAGGAATACGGTTTCTCCCCAGTATGTATTCGTTTATGTACAATTAAAGTTGACTTAGCTGAAAAAGAAGATCTACACACATCACAAGAATATGGTTTCTCTCCAGTGTGTGTTCGCTCATGCACAATTAAAGTTGACTTATCAGAAAAAGACAATTGGCACATATCACAAGAATATGGCTTCTCTCCAGTATGTGTTCGTACATGAGCTCTCAAAGAAGATTTCTGTGAAAATGCAGATTCACACACTTCACAAGAATATGGTTTTTCCCCAGTATGTATGCGCTTGTGTGCAATTAAAGTTGACTTATCTGAAAAAGAAGATTCACACATATCACAAGAATACGGTTTCTCTCCTGTGTGAGTTCGCACATGAGCCTGCAAAGCAGAATCAAGTGAAAACGTAGATCCACAGACGGCACAAGAAAATGGTTTCTCTATGTGCATATGCATATGCTTTTTTAGATATGAAACTTCAAAAAATCCAGATTCGCACACTTCACAATAGTAGAGTTTCTCTCCTGTTTTTGCTTGCATGTGGCTCTTTAAATATGACTTCTGTGATACTCAAGTTTGTCTTTGCACATGTGCTGTTGAATTTGAATTCATTGAAAATGCAGATCCAAACTTGTCACAAGAATAGGGTTATCTCCGCTGAGTACATTTGCATGTATATTTTTAGCTGTTGCATCTGAAAATATAAATATAGACACTTTCAACAATTTTTCATTTGTGTACTTTCATTTTTGGGGGGATAAAGGCCCGTCTTGAAGAGCTGATCCACGGAATCCTGAGTATAATTAATATTTCTGCACAGTTCAATTTCTTTTCCAAAGAGCTGAATAACCTGTCAAAGAAAAATACATTAACTCTTGAATTCATAGAGTGAAAACAGAAAATCAATTTCAACTGAAATAAATTTGGCCTATTGTTTATACTGAGCATAGAAGAGTTCCACAGTCAGTTTCAAGCAGTTTATAAATTCAAGAGTTAAATAAATGATAATTTAATGAATAAGGTTGTATAAACTCATTTTCTAATTGAAGATAGGTATGATTTTTATGAATTGATATTCAATTTACCAAAAGAATCCTTATAACTGGGCTGCATATAATCATGTTCTGAGAAATAAATTCATTTAATATTCCAAATTTTGTTAGAATAATCGAACTCCTTTGTGTTTTTGATATTACTAACACATTGTTACAGCAAATCAATTATCAATCCTTCTTCAGTCATAATCTCTGAGGAATGACAAAAAACCCCATTTCTTCATAAAAATGGCAACAGGAAAAAATTGTCAGTAATATACCATCTGAATCGAGAATATAACAGTCGCATGTGAAAAAAAACACCCCCCCCAAAAAAAAACATATACATGAAAATCCAACCATTCCTTTGGAGTCGAGAAAGCATTAGCTCATTTCCTCAGCTCAGTGATCCCAAGAAGCTGGAAGAAGGGTCATCAGTAGTACTCCACAATATAACAATTCTAAGCTGTTTCTAATTCTCATAAGGGATGCAGGAAAAAAAATCCCTCAGTACCATCAACTATGTAGTTAAAGCAAACACTCCTTATGTAAAGGATGCAATGGAACAGATATTCAAAGGTCTGTTGACATTTTGGCAGGCATTCAATAGTAAAGCTATTCTTGACAACTACCTTGATAGAGTTGGTTCTTTATGAGTTTGACAAAAGAGTGCATTTATAACCTCCTACATAGACGTGGGAAAGCATGCCATCCCCTCAAAGTCAGAATTGAGGAACATAAAAAACCCATAGCCAAAGAAGAGATAGAAAAATCTAGTATGGCATATAATATCTGGAGAATAAAGAGCACACATAAAACTCTTTAGGATAAGATACAGATAATTGACAGGAATAAGTGTTGGAGAGTGAGAAAGTTGAAAGATGTAGCTTGTAGGACAGATGCATGTCAGGTTATTATGGATTTCAGCACCATGGTTTTTTCTGCTTAGCAAAGAAGCCATAAGGGAATTCCCTCCCTCAGTGCTGGCTCTAGCTCACATCTTGTGTTCAAAGGTATGTCAGGTTTTTCGACTTCTACATATACCTAGATTAAAGAATATCAATGTGTAAGTGTGAAAAAAATGGAGACCTTTCTTTGTATGGCAGGATCAAATATCCCCAAACTGCCCCAAAATTTACACACTTTTCCTCTAGCCTATCACAAGACAAAGTTAATACCTAGTTTATACATAGAAAACTCAACTGGATTTCCCAAGATCTTCGCCTTTTTTTACTATGAATATTTATATGCTTTAAAATTTTTTTTCCAAAAGCTCAAGAAATTTACATGCATGATGGTTTAAAAAGTAGAATACTGCATGGGTCCCTTTACAAAATGATGGCCTTAAATTTTAATGAAAATTTTTGGTCAAGATTTGAGTAAAAATTTAAAAAAAAAAAAAAAAAAAAAAAAAAAAAAGCGTAAAAAAGTTTTTTCTCTAATAATTTTTTGTGCTTGATATCATTTTACCATATCTTACTTCTCACAGCTAATTTGTCAGTTCTGAGAAAACATGATTGTAGGTTTATTGAGGGGGGGGGGTCTATCAACAATGTAACTGGAAAGCTGAATTGGGTATGTACTTTTCGCCATTTTTACTAAGGCCTCGAAGTATGTGGTTCATAATCTTCCATTGACAGATGTGGAGTGATTCTTTGGTCTGCATACAAGAAGGCTTCCTACCGTATCAATCAAAGTACCTCTTCTGCAGGACATTTCTTGGAGACCCCCCCCCCCCCCAAAGTCGGGTTTGCAGTAGTAGTTCTGGTTGAGGAATGGTTAGTGCATAGATGTTAGAGATTTTGCTTCCATATGGTTTGGTGGTAGCATCGATGTCACTGAAAATGTGGAAGGAGGAAGGGAGATGAACGAAGAGAATGAGCGCCAAGTATGAACATAGACACGGAGATGAAACAAAGTAAAAAGAACACATACAAGTATTTTCAATACCTCGCTAAAAGAAGGGTTTCATATTTAATTCCTAGGTAAAAGTATAGGGGTGCTACAACATGATTTTCTGCTGGACAACCTAGGTATATAAGGAAATTGATTCACATTTTTCGTTTGAAAAAAGCCTCATTTATTTTCAGAATGAATATCTACTCAATTCCATAAATCTTTGCTTTTATTTGGTCTGGTGGCCTCGGAACAGCGTCTTTTCTTCATAAATTTTAAAATTTTCTCTGATCAAAGGTTTTTTCACCTTATCAGAGTATTTATTTTTCAAACAAAAGCAGAAAACCTAATTCAAAGCTGTATCATCTAATTAAATTTCGCAGTCAAAATTTGCGAAAATGTAATAAGATATTCTTCCCATGCAGAATGAACTGTTTCAACTGAATCTGATCATAGTTTCTTGGAGACTGTTTACGAAAAATTAAAAAGTAACAATTTAGGCAAAACGAATGAATTAATTCTAAAAATAGTGATCGATTTATAATGTACGCATGACGTGAAACAGGACACTGACTTCGTATACACTTCTGCTACACTCGGTATTCAATTTTTGATATAAATATTTTTTAACAGTACTGACTTTGTAACGAATTTTTTTTTTCGCATTTTATAAGTGAGTTAGGGCACGATTCAACGTCTATAGTTCTGTTCCACACATTACTCTCAGAATTGCAACTGCCGAAGTAATTACTCGCAGGCGACCCCCTCCACGGGCGGATTCATAAAAAATCCGATCCTTATGCATATTCCAGTTGCGTGAGTGCAAAATTACCACCGCGAAAATGGAGTTTTCTACTTCAATTTTTTCTGTAAATGAATAATTATATAACCCTAAACCATAAAACAACTCACCGAAAGTTTCTCTTAGAGGAAAAAAAGGCGGCGATCAGAAAGTCAGGGTCCTGTTTAGATGATATTTGTATTGAAAATTGAACATAGGAGTCGCTCAGAGGGTCACACAGTCAGTGTCCTGTTATACATGATGCATACATCAAAAACCGATCACCAACTTCATACTCGCTGTGCATAAAAAAGTATTTTTTTCTAAAAATCAAAATGTCTCAAGGTCACATTCAATTAGAACAGTTTATACAGCATCGGAAAAAATATGTTTAGGACGATTTCGATTTGACGCCGTCTATATTTTTATGTCGATTTCGATTAAGCTATCTTGACCAATCTTAGTACAAAATGATACAAGTTAGACTGGGGTCAAGTTTAAGGTTATAAGGCAATTAATTACAGAACAAATAATGAGTGAAGCAAACTTGTCATAATCGCAATGGCTAGTTTCACCACTGAAAAAAATAGTCAATACCATCCATATATCTGTCTGTAGAGGACTACCTGATATTGAACGATGAAAATAATTGCAAAAGTTAACGCTTAAAAGGTAATAGTCACCGTCCAGCACCCCAAAAGAGTGATAGCGCCCCTCTTCTTGTTCATTGAATTATTCATAAAAAGTCAGAAAGATCAATAACGACATGAAAGAGATCAGTAAATTAAAATAATTGCAAAATGAAAGAAAAACGAAAAAGTTCTTACCTGGATCATATTTAAAAATATTTCAGACACATGAATTATTATTCCTACGTTTCTTAATGTAGATGGTCGAATTATCTCTAAGAAAAATATTCCTACAGATGATGAGAACAAGAGGAAATTGTAAAGCGGTGTTCAACATAATTTCGTCCCTTTGAGTTGTACAGCGATATACATTTTTGACATTTTTTGCGCATTTTGTTAATTAATAAACATAGGACGTTCCAACGTATATGTTGAGAAGGGGTCAAACCTTATGGTGTGTTGAGCAACCTACCATCATAGTTATGCAGAATAATTTCCCGGTCGTCGCTCGAAACTGAGGCTTCAAAGTATTTCTGTCACTTTTCTTTGTTATCAATTTAGATATATTCTGTCTAAATTTAGATCTATTCTCAATTAAAATATATTATATAAATCTAGATCCATAATTTTAGATGCATGATCCATTTTCTGTAATTTTAAATTTATTTTCATCAGATTTATCAATAACTGCTGATCCCCAAAATTTACATATCTCATATAACTGGCAAATGGCTAGTTGTTGAGTAACTGCAGTACACACATACGCATATACACAATTTATTCAGGAACATAATTCCTGGAAAATGTCAAAATGAAATCTGTTTAAAAATCATGAGGCAGTGTTGAAATCAAAACTATGTGGAATCATGCAAAGATGGATATTGCCATGAAATTTATTTGATGAATTCATACAATGATCCTTATGATATAATTTAAGAATGAGTATCGTTCTTTATTGATTAGTTTGGCCTCGGTAGATAAAATTTCTGACATATGTTTCTTTATAGAAACTAAGTATTTGGACACTATGGGAAGGAAGTAGATGTATTTTTGTTTGTACTGTTTATGTATAAATTCTGTAAAATATGACAGTAAAATACAGACAAAGAAAATAAAAGCAAGACATGTATTTTCAACTAAGATACAATCATTTAATTACAAACAAAAGAACACTATTGAGCAAATGGAAGAGATGTCTATTATATAGAATATTGATATTGCTATAGTGGCTCCTTTATTTTTAGTTAAAATTGAATACAAAAATAAATAAATATTAGCTTTAGATACAAACTGATCTGTGCACCCTCTCTATTTAACTATTCCACTGCGGATCGTAAAATGTTGTTTTCAATCTATGAAAACCTACAATTTTTTCATAGTTTTAAAATCAGCTCACTTTCAAATTGTCTTCCCCAGTCAGTCACAACTAGGAGCTGGAAAGAACAGTTTTGGTTAAAAGGATGAAACCAACACTACAATTAATTTATATCAAATTGTTATTTTTTTTCATTGTATTTCATTTATTAAAGAATTATAACATAATGTAAATCATTAACAATAATATAAGAAGCAAAGAAAGAACTAAATAAAATAAGCAAATAATAAATTAGTCATTAGTCATATCCATTAAAACCTCAGTGGACTGCTCTAAACACATGCTACTCTACAGTGGCTTGTGTTTGTGGAATGTTCTTGAAAGCTCTGGATTTTCTGGCAAAGAGATGCAGTCTTGCTTCATTTATCTTTAACAATTGACATGTTCTGTTGTACATTACAATAGAATATTGCTCCAACAAATCAAATATGTTGTCAGGGATATTTGAAAGGGCATCTGCCAGTTGCAATAATGCATCAGTGACATACAGAAATACAGTCCATATGCCTCATGCTCTGCCTTGGCCTATCCTTGCAAAGAAGGAGTTGGTATCACTCTCAGTAAATTAATGAAACATTGCTAATGCTGGACATTTTGATGAAACCGAACCATGAGCAATTTCATGTAATGCAATGTATGTGATCCTTCCCTGTATCAAAATGAATCCTTATTTCATTTGCTCGAATATTTTGCAGGTTTGGCACAATGAGGACCACTACATCTGCATCTGATGTTTTTACTATGATATTTTTATGTCCTTTGTGTGCAACATCCAAAAGATGCAGTACTATCCTAGCGTCTACTTCTTCATGAGATGAAATTTCAATAAGATTTTTGTCATATCTCATTAGTGATGAAAGTATTAGATCATCATAATTGCTGTAAACCTCTTTGCCTTGGAGATCAGAGCTTTTAATCTCTTTTGTCAGCATGTGAAAGAGCTCATAATCACAAAGAAAGCTTTATCAGTTATTGGTACCTTTGATGAAAGAGCAATTCTACTCCTTATTCCCTTCCCTCTTTTATCTCTTTTTTCTTTCTCCAGGCTGTTTGGGTGGCGAACATCCCATACAATATCAAGTCTGAGCAGAAGATGGATATATGTTAGTATTGGTATAATCATCATCTAGGAGGTTCAGTTGAATTATGATTGCCCTTTCCAAAACTAGTGCAATCACTTGTGGGATTGATTCTTGTGATTTTGTCAGAGATTCAAGTAGATCTATTTTGTTACCAGATCTCCTGCCATCAGTCTTGGCAAGTGCTGGGAACCATGGTTGGTTTTCATGCTTGAAAAAGTATTTGGAGAATTCCTGGTCTGGTCAGGCAGGCAATGTAAAACCTGGAAAACAATATGCATTCCGAGGAGGACATCAAATTAATTTACGGATAACTCCAAGGAACAATAAACCCAGAGTCTTCCAGGAGGGGATGGATGATCGACACAGGAACGGACAAAATGGATACAGCTATGACAGTAACACAGACTAAGAAAAACCAACTGTCTCAAACAACCCTGACTGGCGAAGCATGGAAAGTTAAATGCCATTGGGGAAAGACCTGCAAGAATGAAAGGGGGTTAATGATATATTAGTCAAGAACCAATTGTGAGAAGCAGAATCTGGATGCAGCATCAAGAAACAGAAGCTTGTGAGATACAGGAGATTCCCCAGGCAGTTCATGTTCTGAGATCCACATTCAGACCCAGATTATTGATACCCCAATAAACATGGCCCAACCTGTGAGGGAACGACTCCATTAGCCCAAAATGAATGAGGGCAAAGAATTCAAGGACGATCTAGATATTATCCTAGAGATGTCATGGCTGGGAAAGCCAAAACAAAGATGGACAGTATCAACAACTTGGTGAGGGAGCAGTTTGGTGTAAAGAAGAAAACAAGATTGGCCAAACCAAAGAAGCAATTAAATAGAAGAGAGAGACAGGCAGACAGAGAGGGTGAGACAGAGACAGAGAGGGTGAGACAGAGACAGACAGAGAGAGAGAGAGAGATAGAGAGAAATCGAACACCTGAGAAGGAAGTTAAAAACCTTAAATAAACAGTTCAAAGTCGCCAAAATTGGCATGGGAGAAAGCATCAGCGAATTAATATACAGTCTACAAGAATGGCTAATTAGAACAAGGAAAGCACAGTGGAGGTGCAAGACACAGAGAGAACGAGCTCAGTTTTATCAAGAATCTCTACTTAGTGAGGCAAAATCTGAGAGGCTTCTGAGTTCAAAGGGGGAGGTAGAAGAATCTATAATGTTGGCATTCTCTAACCCCGATGAGGGAGATCACCTACCGGGTCTGGCAGATAAAAAACAACAAAAAAGAATCATACTGGAAAGACAAATGTGCAAATGTGCAAGAGCAGCTTTCGCTCATGTTCCCACAGGAATTCCCTGCTGCCCCAAACTCCTTTGGAGATTCTGGAAATCCATTCAAAAGATTTGGTTGAAAAACAAGCTGGAGTCAAGCTAAAGGTTGTGTCAGATGGCTAAGAATATTAATCTAAGATAGATTCCTAGAAAGAGATCTCTGAAGATAAATTCTAGAGAATAATGTGTTCACAATATAAACGTAAAAACAAGGTAACTACACAGTTTGTTTGATTGTTTACAAACACATAAAAAATGACATGAAAAGATTAACAATATTAATCAAGTTTTGATTCTTAAGGAATTAGAATAAAAAAGCAGAGGTATGCTTTAGGCAAAAAGTTGTTCAGCAAGATCTACCTCAGTAATAATGAGGTGGAGGGAAGAATGTTGGAAAAGGAAAGTCACTAATAAAATGTAAGATTGAATCTTTGAATGTTCTTCAGGTTTTTGGTCACCTACCCTACAGCCACTAAAATTTTTTTCTGTAGAAGTCCGTCCTAACTACATAGACAGTGCTTAACTTTGTTTCAATGTACTCTTTGAGATGAAAAAGGAAAGTTCTTTAGAGAAAAAGAAGGATTACTTTGTATACATGAAGGTGTGTATGTGAAAACTAGATGTGTGTAGTGTGTAGAAACTACAAAGAGAGCAAAAATGCAAGCTTACCCCGAGACTGTCGGAACAGAGAGAGAGAGAGAGAGAGAGAGAGTTTGTGTGTGTACCGCTAAAAGCTTAAATACCAAAAAGATAACGATCAGTTATCTAATTGGTACTTCTATGTGACATCAACGAGGAAGATTTTACCATTCCTTCAGACTTATTCACTTCTTAGGGATTGCAGGCAGATCTCTGCAAAGGGCAGATGACTCCAAATATAACTTATTTTTGTATAAAAGGTGACATATGACACCCTCCATCTCTTTTCAGCCTTCATTTATGGGGTAGATGGCAGGACCCACTGTGTAGGGTGTTTGGCAAGATAGGAACCATAACATTCATCCAGTTGGATTGTAAGATATGATTGACTTAAGGCAGGTATAGATGGCACCATGATAAAGTGTTATTGATGCTGGCAGACATCTTGAAGTGGGAACAGAGAAGAAACATAAGGCTAAGCCATTCCACAACATTGCCTTTGTTAAAGGAGGAGGAAATCCCCCTACTCCAGTCAGCAAATGAATGGAAAATGAGTTGACCTGTGAAGGAAGATCCTGTTTTCAGATGTTGCACTGTCCACTACCCTGAGACCAGATGTGGTTATTTGGACAAAAGAGGGAAAGAGACACAGAATGGCATTTTCCCTAACCCGTCCCCCCAGAAAACGACAAAAAGCTACTAGACTAGCAATAACTAGACCACTTTGGGAGTTGCATCGTAGAGGTGTACGCAAATCTAATGTCTTTGTATTTGAGAGTCCTTATATTGTTTTAGTGAGGCTTCCAGAGGTAAAAGTAAATGTAAGCTAATAAATGTTCTCGAAAACTTTGAGCATCTTAGAAAACAAAAAGTGAGTGCAAATTGGAGTTGAAATATGTACTTACCTTGTGGTTGAAGAAGGCATAATAGGACAATCAAAGCCTCTGGTCCTTCAAACCCTCCTGTGTTTGAAGATTCCATTGGATGAGTGAAACAGAGACTGCGACATTAGATTGATGGCTGGTGGAAAAGAGAAAGATTCAAAGATGCTTGCAACTGATTTCATGTCATGTGATAGCATTTTGGGGGTTTGATTTTGAAGGGTCCTATTTAATTTTGACCAAGTAACTACTTGCATGTCCATAACTCCAGAACTGTTTTGAAAGGTGAAGTGAACAATTGAAATTAGGGAACGATTTTATTTTAATAAGTTATTGTTTGTTTGTTCCTTCATTTTCTAAAATTTCTTTTACCACACCACTGCAACAGCCAAGAACTAAAAGCGGCTATCATGTTTCAGATAATCTTTTTTAATTTTTCTACTTTGCAATCAGTTCAGCAAAATCAGATCTGCTTTAAAATCTTCTTTTAATAATATTTTTTAAGGAATAACTAACTTTTCAATATATTGATCTTCTAAAATCTTGTTGGAGTTTTATTATATCAGGCCTCTGTACACTCTCAGACAGAGTCAACAATTCACGGCCTACCGCCAAAGTTATCAACATGAAAACTGGTCTATATTTAGATGAATTCACTGAGTTAAAGGCTTTCTTGAAGTCGATAAATGCTACAGCGAATGGCAATTTATATTTTGCTGATTTCTTTTTGTTGATTTAACGAATAGAGATTGTCCTTGGTCGAGTAGCTTCTTCTAGAGCCAGTTTGTTCCTATGGCTAGTTTTCATGTAGTGTTTGGGTGATTCAGTTAGGGAAAACTCTGGTGAAAAGTTTGTAGATGCAGTTGAGTAGACTTATTGATCTGTAGTTATTGACTCTTGGCTTCCCTGAATAAAAAGGAGGTTTTGTTTTCTTAGAATTTGGGGCTTTTTTCTGGGAATTCTCGCTATTTATGGTAATAAGGGATAATTTCCTGGAAAAATATTTAGCCCCAAGCAAATTCTCGTGTGTGTTCTGTTTCCAAATTCAGTCATCTTCTTTTCAAGTGTGTAGACAAATGAGAGGAGAATGAAAGAGAAAGAAAGAGAGAGTGTGCATGTGTATTTCTAGTATTTTTAACTAAGATACTTAATTCAGTTATATTTCCATTTTAATAGAATCTTCTCATATATTCATAGATGAATTATAAATTGCGTTATATTAAATACAAACTTATTCAACTCGATCTCCCTTCATTACACGGTTAATATATCACTCAATTTAGACAACGTAAAAAGAATAAACAATTAAAGAAAATGGGGCTGCTGCAGGAATCGAACCTTTTGCTTTACCAATGGTGAGAGCATCGCTACTTTTGCGCGGCAACCCTATCGACTACCTTTTTGACAGATGCCTTTCGCCCGAACACGACCGTAACTTGCAATTATCTGCATAACACTTCAGTTTTTTTGTTTTTTTTCCCAATGTCTTTTGAGTTGATGCCTTTGCACCTGGATTCGGCAACCGTAATGTCTTGGTTAATTTGTTCGTTTCGTAACCGATACAGTGGTGTTTCGAATCCACTTGAGGTGCAATTTTTTGAAAAAACAATATTGCTGAAGTAAGCTTTGATTTGGTGGCTAAAGACGGCTAGATTTTTCCATTTCTGGTTACTTTCGGCTAACTGTTTATTTAAAAATCCGAAGTACGCTCAAAAAGGCTGAACTCTGATCTCTCATGATGTTCGAATTTTACATCTATAAATATATTATTAAAGAAACACTGAGTGATACGGGCCTATGATTTTCATATTCATAAATAGTGGGGGCTCATGACTTTAGGTAGTTGGGTTGCTGTTACAGAGAATTTTAAAGAAATGTTTCAATATTGTGTTACTCGCACAAAGAAATACAGTCGATATATATATATATATATATATATATATATATATATATATATATATATATATATATATATATGTGTGTGTGTGTGTGTGTGTGTGTGTACTAAAATTATCCAATCAGATTTTAAGGTTTCTTAAGTACTAACGATTCTAACCATTGCAACTATGTTTGTATACGACCACACTCCCAGAATTACTTCTTTTCTTGGACTACCAAACGAATATACCTTATATTTCATCTGTCTATTCCCGCGTTCATTCTGGCGAGTTCCCCCTGGCTGAAATCCAGTCAACGTCAATTGCTAAGGAAAGGCTAAATGCCCTTGCAATGATTACAAGGGAGAAAAAGTTCCTCAGTAGTCCGAACATCAAGGAGAAGATTATTGACCCTTTCGCTCGAACAAATAAATGAAGATCAAGCTGTACTGGAGTATTTTATCGTTAAATGTTAATGTGTATTAAAAATATTTTCACCATATCTGGTAAATGTGAACATTTCGTGCCTCTCACACTCTTCAGCAACCGACCGTCTCTTGTTTGGATACTGAGAATAACTAGCCTATTTACTTTTGAATCACGTATATTACAATCATCCAATCAGGTTTGAAGGTTTCCTGAGGACTAATGGTTCTAACCATAACTACTATGTATGTATACAACAGCACTGCCAGACTTACCTCTCTTTTTCTCAGACTACCAAACAAAATCCGTATGATTATTCTACCATATATTTCATCCGCTTATTCCCCGTTCCTTCTGGTTTTAAGAAATAGTATCAAGATAATTATAGTGGTTTTTACGAACTATCCATTCTTTGAGTAAGCGGTCGTTTTAGGGGCTATTTTGGTTTAGTTTAACTATACGATAAAATTTTGTATTTTCTCCGATTTGGCGTTATTCATATTTTTCTTGTTTTGTTTAATAATTAAATTTCAATTCTTAATAAACTTTATCATAATGTGAGTGTTTGAAAGTCTGAGTAATAACAGTGATTATACTGTAAATAGAATGCATGTAGGGCCCCTATTGGTATGTCAGGTATGGCTTGTTCCCTCCCCTGTTGGGATTTCTGTTCGTCAGACAGGGTTTTCGCTTTGTGCGTTGGTGTTGATATAGTGATATAAATTATTGAAGGACCCTAAAGAATATAAATTCTTTGTCTCTTTCTTCTTGACGTCACACAGAACGACAAATAAGATAACTGATTGTTATCTTCATGGTGTTCAAGCTTTTGGTGGCAAACTTTCTTCCTCTATCTGTTCTGACGGCCTCGAAATAAGCTTGTATTTTCGTCCCCCTTTAGTAGGTGTAGTTTTTGCACAGACCTAGTTTTTACATACACACCACTATATATACAAAGTAATCCTTCCATTTTCTCTGAAGAACTTTACTTTTTCATCTCGAAGTACACATCAAAGCTAAGCCCTGTCGATTAAGTTAGGACGGGCTTCCAAAGAAAACATTATTGTGCCTATAGTGTAGGTGACTGAAAACTGACGTACTTTACTTTTCCTACTTTCTTCCCTTTACCTCATCATTACCGTGGTAGATTTCACCGAACAACTTTGTGTCTACAGGAAATTCCTGTCTTTCTTCTGTAAAGACAGACCTGAAATGTTCATCAGCAGAACTAGTCTATGGAGCGACACTACGTTTACCTGGCCAACTCGTTGTAAGAACACCACATGATGAACCGATGGACATAGACAATTTCATCAATAGACTTATAGAGATTTTACATGGCCCAATTATCACATTTACAAACAAGGAAAGCAAGCAAAAACACATACATCCATGATGCATTACATACATGTACACATATCTTGGTACAAGACCACACACACAAGCATCCACTACAACCAGCCTATAAAGGCCCATACAAAGTCCTAGAAAGACATCCAAAATACTATACACTGCTCATAAACAACACGAATCGAAACATTTGCATCAACAGATTAAAACCTGCCTTCCTTGATACATCAACAGATAAAACAACCTCAGAACAATCTACATCAAAAGAGCCAACACAAGAACAACAGCCACAAAAAACACTCCGGACACAGCCAATAAAAGCCACAACACGTTTTGGATGCCGGGTGCGATGGCCTAGACATCTTAGCACTACACATATGTACTATTTTTTTCTTTCTTTTTAGAGATTTAACAATCTCTCTGAGAGGGGTTATTTGTAGTGCCCACCTTTCCAGCTAAAGAAAATTATTCATGTACGGAGTTATCTGCCCTTTGAAAGGATCTACTTCTAACCCCTATATATCTGTAGAAACGGTAAATTCCTTGTTCCCCTTTATAACGTCACACAGAACTGCCAATCAGATAGCTGATTCTTATCTTTACGATATTTAAACTGTGGTAGTAAATATCTCTCTCTCTCTGTTCCAACAGCCTCGAGGTAAGCTCGTCTCTTCTCTTCTCTCTTTAGTTAGGATAGTTAGTATAGTTTTTATACACACTTTGTTCTTACACACGCATCATCACATCTTCATCTCAATAACACATCCTATCCAAGTCTAGCACTCTCATCGTAGTTAGGTCGGAATTCCTAAGATGACTTCAGTGTGGCTACAACTAGGATGACCATACTGACGGATATTCTATAGACTCAATCTCACATTTACTTAGTGACATTCCTTTCCCTTCATCCTTCCTATCTCTACATCCTTATCCTGGTAGATCCTTCCACATATTCGTGTCGGTAGAAACTCCGGTCCTTGTTTATTTTAATTCACTCATGAATTAAATTTAGCACTGTTGTTTATTTCTTTGTTTGTTCTTATTTCTTTGCTTTGTTAACGATTCAACTAATTGTGTACTAACCTTGTTTTTGTGCTTAAGCAACGAACACGCTACCTACCAGGATTTATCTTCTGAGATCAATTCTGGTAATTTATATTTTAGGGGGCTAATATATTAGCAATGCTAAATCTGGCCCCCGACACGAAAGTGTCTTCATGGACAGGAGCTAAAGGAAGTGATGTATTGCATATGATTAAGGCTAGATTTAAGGTTTCGTATCTAAAAGCTATATCATTGCAGTCAGACAACGAATTTAAGATTTCTAAATTTTAGACACGAGAGAGAGAGAGAGAAAGAGAGAGAGAGAGAGAGACGAGGGAGAGGGGTTGGAAGTGATTCTGTGACATCATGTCGTGTCAACTGGCGTTTCAGAGTTCTCGGTATTTTTTAGTTGACATAGAATTTCTATCATGAGAAAATATCAATTCATATCTATCAATGTTTCTTTTCGGTGAAAATTGCACTGCTACTGGGGATATCTTTAAAACAACTAAAATATTAGAACCATTAAACAATATAAAAAGATTGGAATTTAAAAAAAAAGACAGATATTCATCTGTGATTTTGAGGTATTCGTCCGTGTTATAATTACAAATAGATTTCAATTTTTATCAGTGTTTCCGTGGTTCAGTGGTCTAGGGCGTTCTGCTTGGGAGCCAAAAATATTTTTCTTGCTTTCTAGGTCAGTAGCGGATTAACCATTAGGCTGAATAATTTTTTTTTGATTTCTTTTGTAAAAATCTTACTATTGGGTTTTAACTTTATTTTGGTATTTAGCAATAACGGATGACAATGACCGGAAGATAAACTAGTGACATTATGCATGAATCACAGTGATACAGTGATTGATGATGAATTCATTTCCACTTCTATAGCCTAATTCAGATTGACTTGTTCTGCTAAAGATAGTTACTCCTATTTACAGGAATTATTAATAACAAAGTTGAAATGTGACTCATTTGTTTTGGAATAATATTGTATGGAGAAATGAAGTCCATTTTGTAATATTTTACCACAGATTACTTTCATTTGTGTTGCTTTTCATTGCAACTAAACAGTGTGCTACAGTGAGTAAAAAGATTAACATGGTGGATCAGGATAAAGAATAAGTTCCAGGTGGGAATCAAATTTTTGATCCTCTAATTTAAACTCACTCTTTATCTCTACCTATTGAGATGAAACTAAATTTTAGCAAAAAAAGAAAAAAGAAGATTAGTGATATCAACGATCACAAAAGTCCATTGGAACGATCTTCTTCAACAAGGAATTTCAACCTTCAGATCTGCTTGGATAACGACGTGGGGCGCTCAGGATGACACCACGATGACTGCTTATAATTGATATATTTGTTAATTTTAATGAATTCAAATTGACCTAGCCTTGTTAACTGAAGTAATTTGCTTCGTCCTCCACGGAAGTTGAATTTAAAGTTTTGTGGATCCTTAAAAACTTTTACATGGGGACTTATTCAGGGCACAGGAACCTCGGGGACAGGAAATTGATATTTATTAAAGTTCCGCCGATTTTAGCCATTTTCAGAAATTTGTGATCGTCGGAAACTTTCTTTAGCCCCCCACCCCCTACTTAGCTCCGTTCAATTCATATAAATCTATAGTGCTGTTCACTGCTATATTTTTTGAGAAACTGTCTTTTGAGTTGATATAATTATTCTAAAAAGATATCGGATGCTAGAAAGGTCAGATATCTATTCTTTCTCATTTTATCCATCTTGAGCAGTGCTGTCCTGGGGTACCATATTCCCTGCAGCTGGGCCGAGGAATAAAATGGAACCGGAAGGTTCCCAATGCACGTAGCAATGCGCAGCCTCAGTATAACCTCATTGGCTGACGCATTGCACCGGCGCACTTGGTCTTGATACCAACCACGACCCCATCTCCGGCCCATTCGACAGGCAAGAGTCAGTACCGGCGCCTCGGTCTCTGTCGGGGAACAGAACGACCAGAATACACAAGATGCCGACAACTACACTTTGATCCTGCCGAAAAGGCCAGAAAAGGAGCGCAGAGGCTGGATAATAAAACTAGTATAATCTGAAGTTTCATCGTCCACGTTTACGCTGCATTTGTGATCGTTCAATAAGAAGAAAGTTCATTATGGCCCACGTGTTCGTTGAAGACCCAATTCATTACTTTTAGTTACGAATTAAGTAACCATGAAACTGTAGTGCCCCCTATATTTTTAGTTAGGAATTAAGTACGAAACTCTTCTTTTAGCTAGATATCCAAAACGTCACTTCCTCTGACAACCCCTATAACAACCCCTATAAAACCCCTGGACGCACATGGTCCAATGCTCACTAGCTCCAGCACCCCTAGCTGGGTACGCTTTTAGCCCTGGCCTCTGCAGCCGGCCATTCTCTCTTTCCTTCTCCCTGGCCCAATGCTCCTTGTCGCCAGGACTCATAGTTGGTCATGCCTCTGGCCACGTCCCTCACGGCCGGCTACTCTTCCACTCTCTTTCCTCGTCTCATGTTCTGTCTTTCATAGTCTGTTCGTCGTGAGCCTAACAGCGTCTGAGAATAGCCCCCAAGTTAACTCACTCACTTGGGCTCACACACTGAACCCGGTTTCCACGTATCTGGGAGAAATCCAACCATACGGAATCCACGCGTTCCGACAACTCCGCTACAACTCCGACGCCAGCACTATCGAGACAAGAGAACTACCACCTTTACAATCTCTTCTCCTAACATTACTTCTCACGATCGATCGTATTAATGTTACCAGTACATGTACCTCATCTTTATTCTTGTATTAAACGTACGTCTCTTGTCTGGCCATGATTCTTGTATGTGTTCATTCCTCTTTATTTCAATGCGCGTCCAACTTCATACTTGGCGCGCATTCCATTCCCTTCTCATCGTACAGCATTCTTTCCTTCCACAGCTACAGGGCCGGCGCACTACACATCATCCACGAGGATCTAAAATCTTCGTCTTTCAACACATCCCATTGCGTGTTCGGATCCGCCACAAAAGACACTACGCTCGAAACTAGGAACGCCACTGGTTTTAATGCCGCGATTTTGGTGCTTTTTTTTAGTGTTCTGTTGGATGTTTGTACATAAAACGGAGGTTTTCTTTTTTTCTTCCGTTGGTTTTATTTTTCGTGGGAAAGTAGAGTTTGCTTGTATAAAGTTTGTCGTATGTTCTTCAGAGAAATAGATTTGTTGCATATTTCTTTAGTGAGTATTAGGGTGTACTTGGGGATACGTGTATGTATTTTTGTACTTGCTGTTTGTTTATAAATTCCGTCTAACATGATATTAAAATACAGACAAAGAAAATACAAGACATACACTCATAAAGATATAATCATTTAATTACGGACAATAGTACATAGAATTGACCGGGATGGTTTGATAATTTGCTTTAATTTTTGTTCCCGCCTCCTGATGGCACCACTGTTAGCCTTGTTTTGAGCAGAACAATTACCGCCACTATTTTTCTATGTGCTGCAACCATGAAAAGTTTTGCAAGAAAACCGTTTTCACCCTGGTAAGTAACTTTTTCATTTTGACAAACGTGTGCCAAGTAAATAAATCCATTTTGAAAACTTGTAAAATTCTCATTACATGCATACCAATCAACCACAACGTACTCTTGAATGTTTTTTTTTGTCTTTGGATCGCACACATCCAATTACCAACACGTGGAACAGTTGTTTTTTTTACATTGTCATAATTTTATACTTGTCTTGTTTTGTTTTCATGCCTTACTAAATCGATTTCTCGCACATGGGATATATAGGTGTAGGTGAGAATTCCGTTACACTGGTGAAAACTGACTGAAGATGTCCACCAGCGAACCACTTCTGGAAAACTCCGCTCAGGGTAGCTAAAATACGAAATTATGCTTCAGTTTTGTAACGGGTAAAAATCATTCCTGAGAGAAAAATTCCGACAATATACTACTATAAAAAGTGTCGCAGTTTCTACATCATCAAGAAAGATCTTGAAGGTAATCTTCCAAAAAATGCCAATTGCAGAAGAGAAATAATCCAAGAGAACAGCTCCACATGCCCCAAGTACGCAGTGCATATCTTTTCGAAAAATTAGCAAATATATCAAGGAACATTTTGTAAACTGATGGAAAGATCCGGAGAGCAGCCACAAAGAAAATGGTCAGTAGAATCCTTGCCACCATGAGTAGAAAACTTCTAAGAGCTGAGGGGCACTGTCGCAGGTCATGCTATAGGCTGTGAACCAAAGAGGAAGTTTCCAAAAAAGAGGTAGCAAGCAATGACGTTAATGAAAAAAAAGAGGTAGCAAGCAATGACGTTAATGATGCTGAATTCCAGTATTGAAGCTGCTCTGTTCCTCTCCATCAGGGTGGACATTTTTTGGCAATCCTCGAGTCATGAGAATGACTTACAAAATTTTTTACACAGGTTGCTTCAATGAACTTTATAGTGGACCAAAACTATATAATTTTTCTACTCAATTAGAAATAAAGTTATGGAAAAAAAGGGTGTTTTTTTAGCCCAGCCTCAGCGATACACTCGAAAATTGAAAGTGCAGTTGTCTACTCATTAACCCAGAATTCCAATCGATACAAGCCGATATTGGAGACAGTTTGAAAAAGAATCCAAAATTTTCACTTTCAATTCTCTGAGGTATTGATAAAACCGAGTCAAACGCCCAAATTCTCTGCTATTTACACTCCATTCACGTACCACATCTAACAAATACCAGAATACACGACATTCTTTGTCAGATCCCTCATGCCTATCTTTCAAGTGATTATGATGAATTTCTCTGTGCGAGCCTTTCGATCCACGTGCGCACATATACACGCATGTATACATACAAGCAATGATATCTTTTTACATCGACTTCGTACAGTTAACTTGAACATTCTACGTAAAATACTCCGGAGTCACTTGTCTTCTCATAAGAAATTTCACTGATATCAGTCGCACGTGGCATCTAGGCTGACTATTACTAGCCTATGGCTGAAGTCATAGCGAGTGATAAAATGAATTTGAATTTCTTAACTTTGTCACAATCTTTGAACGATCACGTATAACTTTGAATGCAAATCGCAAATGTAAAAACGAAAAAGAAAATCTTATCTAAAAGTACTGTCATCTTCAATAACATTTTCTTTAACACGTTTCAAAATTGTATTATCTAACTCAACTCGTTGTCTTGTTTTATTGTTTAGGTCATTTGACGCTTATTCCCCCTCCCCCATATCCAACAGCGTAACAACAGATTTTTTTCATCTACACAAATGATAACGTTGTCAATTTATCTTTATATTTACGAAACCAACTGCACTTTCAAATCAGTATCATTTTTCATTGAATAATGCATCTCTTATGCGTCCGATTTACTATAATTACTGCGCAATCAAACTTGCGAAGAAAGACAGGAAGATCAAATCTTCTTTCTCACGCACACAGTCATACCCTTTTTATATCTCCGACCAGCTGCAGTCGACTACAAGGATTAGCTCCAAGGAATCTTATAACTAACCATCGTCCCTTAAAGAAATGGCTATAGCTATTACTAATTCTACAACTACGAGTTGTTACGTTCCTTTCATAAACTAAATATAATTTAAGACAGAATTAAATGTTAACGTGGGAGGGATAATTTTTAGGTTGTGGTGCCGCTATTTGATTTACGAACAGGCTAGAAAAGATTACTTCACCAAATATCTAAAACAGTCTGTTGGTAAAGTTGTCCCAAATCTAGTAACGTCACTTTCTATAGTCCCTTGGTATAGAACAACTTGGGTTTTCCATCGCTGACTTCAGCGTGGCCACACGTAAACTTTTCAATGACTTGATTTGTGAGCATTCGCCTCATTAGCTCCACATCTATCCCACCCCTTGGTTTGAAAATATCATGCCTTATTGAAACAGCACGATTTCATCTCCATTTTCAGGTATAAACATGGCAATGATCCACATCTCTCTAATCCATCAATTCTATAAGTACACCACAATTGATCTATCCAAAATTACATTTCCGTCTTTTTTCCAGCCACCTTTGTATTCTTTTAAATGTATGCACCCATTTGTTGAGATGTTTATTAGTCATTGGCTCGATAATGACCTGTTCTTGAATGTTCGTTAAATGTATTCAAATATTTGCATCTGCCTTCGTAAATAGACGCACCTGTTCTCGCTATCTTCTAAAATGCTTATTTCTTCACATTCCTCCTTCATAACGTCACAGGTTTTTGACTAAAATAATTCCTGTCAACTTTAATATTAACAACTTCATTCAAAATAGGACTTGAGATTTGTAAATTAATTGACCCCATTTATGTACCAGAAGGCACCACAGAGAATGTTGAAGTGCTTGCATACTACTATTTAGAACGGAGCGTGATTTATCTGTCATCTAGAAAGGAATCGGAGGGTTTTTGTATGTTAGAGTGGAGTGAAAGTCAGTCTTCGAGTATAAAAATACTACAGAAGTTTGTTTATATTTACATGAATTTAAAACAAATTTGACATTTTTCCAATGAGTAGAGAATGTATAGTCATTTCAGTCTGTAAAATAAAAGTTGTTAATTAAGAAATGTTAATTATGAAATGAAATGTAGGCGTGATAAAAACACATGATAATACAGGAGATGTCGTTGAGTTCTTATCTCTTGGCATCTGATTAATCAATGGTCAACGTTTTCTCACAGGTTTGGACATTTATAGTAAAAGGGGATAACTTCCAGAAAACACTCATTCATATCGCCTTATTTTGGCATTTCCAGGAAAGATATTAAGCCTTCAGCGAATTCTCAGGTGTGTTCCTGTTCCCTAATTGATTCAGTGTGCTCTAATGTGAATAGACCAGTGAGAAAGCGCACGAGCGTGTATTTGTAGTACTTTAAACAATTTCGTTATATTTTTATTTTTATAGAATCTTTTTTACATATTTATTTCTGGTATCAAATTATGATCAGCTTCAGCGGGGTGACACCATCTAAGGGGTGAAAGAATGAATTTTTTTCAATAATGTATTTGTTGATTTGATGATATAAAATCGACTCGGCTGTGTTAACTCTGGAGTGATATACAATAATTTGCTATACATGATAAAACAAAATCTCTGAATCATTTATATTCCCAATATTTTATATATAGAAAAATCAAGAACGAATAAACTTTATTACTTAATGTTTCTCTAAATTTTTGAGATGAGGTATCATCATTATCTCTATTATTGTTCGGACTATCCTCATCTTGGTTGTTTTCCATACAACATTTCGGCTGTTGTACTTTATGGCCTTAATCAGGTATCATCTGGTTTCAATACATCTGTGTCTCGTAAGCCAACATTCACTGGTCAATATCTCAACTTCGCCTCTAACCATCCATACAGCGTTAAGAAAGGGATCGTCCGATGCTTACAGCACCGATCAAAGCTGATAAGTAGTGACACTGACACATACCTCTGTGAGATGCGTACCATAAGCAAGAATCTCCAGAACGATGGTTATCCCAAAGGTTTAACTGTCACAACTAGAGAAATGAGAGTGACGGAGGAGGAGGATGACAATCATAGACCAACTACGGTCCGTCTCCCCTACCTTAAGAATGTATCTGAGAAGATCCAGAAGATCGGCGCCCCATATAATATCCGGGCTGTATTCAGAAGTAGATCAACGCTACACGGTTACCCCTCCCGCACCAAACCACCCACTGAGTTATCGAACACCAAGAACTGTGCATACTCAATACCGTGCAGCTGTGGTCATGAATACAGAGGAGAAACATATCGCCCCTTGAGGGTTCGGGTGGAAGAACTCCGAAAAGCGGTAAGCAAAGGTGAAACTAAGAAATCGGGTATAGCTGATCACGTATGGAGGGAAAAGGAAGACCACCTACCCCCGTGGAACGAGGTTGAAATAATTGATCGGGAAGAATACTATACTGGAAGATTCGAAAATTGAAAGAGTCGGCCCATATTCTAGGCAAGAAAAACTGCCTCAGTAATCCTAGCATTGAAATGGATACCATATGGGAACCTCTTATAATGAAAGACAGAAAACAGTAACATCAAATACCAAAAACTGCCACCTGAGGTTTAAGGCTCCTAAAAATTAGCACCGGTTGTCCACATGGCGTAGTGGTCAGAGAATCAGACCGAATTACTGCAAGTAATCTAATGGTTCTAGGTTCAACCCCAGTGTGAGATAATGATAATTCGAAAATACTACTACTGCTAAGAGGGGAGTGCAGTCTATATACCCTCGTCAGTTAAATAGAGGGTTCGATTCGTTGCTTCCCCCACACCTACCAGATGATACCTGATGGAGACCGTAGAGTACAACGGCCGAAACGTTGTATGGAAAACAATCAAGATGAGGATAGTCCGAACAATAATAGAGATAGTTTATTACTTAAATTTGTATATTAGCAAAGTTCAATATTTTGTCAAAATCATTTCCGATTACGACATGAAATGAATTGTCATCACATCTTTTGATCTTCAAATGAAGCCATAGAAAACGACAATGTTCTTACATGATCTAAATAGGGAAGTAACATGTTGAAGAAAGCCTAGTGTTGCTAAATTAATCATTCTTTGGCTAGATCTGACTGAATATCTTTCTAATCTATCCGATAAAAATCTACGATAGCTGAAATTCTAGCCGATTTAAAATATAGTAAGTTTTTTTTTTCTTTTGTTTTTTAAATAAACGAATTATTCTCATTGATAATTTGCTCTCGGGTTTTGACTGTTTTATCTGATAAGTGGAATTTACATGAGTATATAAAACATTTTAGGAGTGAAGCTATCTGGAAATTCGAAACCTTAGCGAATTTCAGCCATTTCTAGCGACTGTATCAGAGATTTGCGCACGTCAGAAACTTTGAGAGTCCTTCCTTGAACTCCGCTCAATTTATTTTAGTGATAAATCTTTGCAGCTGTTCGCTATGTTTTTAGAGAAATTGCCTTTTAAGTTGATAAGAAACGTTCTACAAATGTTGAGGGAACTAGAAAAAGGTAAGACATTTATTCCTTTTTCATCTTTATACCAATGTCTTAGTACTCTTTTAAACTGATTGCAATGGTTGAATATCTTTGAAAGATTTATTTTGGGGCACTATCAGAGTTTTGCGATCCAGCCTTTTACAAGATCAAAATGTAACGAAACTTGATATAAGTCTGCTTTCAACTAACAACGTCATTATAGTTGAATTTCAATTGTTTTCTCCATGAATTTTACTCCAATTTGGTTATTCTTTCAAATACCAAAAAAAAAAAAAAAACGAAATTATATGGTTGTATTAATTTTAATTGTTGAATGATTTTCCTGAATTTTATAAAACTATTAAAACAATGATTTACCAACGAAATAATTTAATTGAAAATTCAAAACAAACAACGAATCTAATATAAAATTTAATGATTAATGAGTTTTAAAAAATTACATGAGTTACTTCTCTCTCTCTTCTTGCTTTTCTCTAGTATCGGTATTATTTCGCCGACCTCCTGTCCGATTTGAAGTTTACCGATTTTTCCACCGTGACCAATTGCCAATTCAATTTCACATGTTGGTGTATCTCATGCACTCAGCTACTCAATCGTGCCTTCTTCTGTAGCTTGAAATAGTGTATTTACATCTCTATCTCCTGCATATGGAATGACGATGCATTTTTTACACAACAGTCACGGTTAACTTTTTAATTCACTTATCTTCAGGAAGCGCACATGTGTCTTCAGTGACTTAAATGGTCTTTCAATCGTGTGTTTTTCAGCGTCTAGGAATGCCCCCCACCAGTTGCTCATATGCGATCCCAAATACATCGCCCACAATATGGGCACGATTGAGTAGCTAAGCGTATGAGAGAAAATGGGCCATGTGTAGTACAGTGACTGGTCACAGTAGAAAAACGGTCAAGTTCGGGTCGGCTGGGAGGCCGGCGAAATGATACCGATTCCGGAGAGAAAGAGTAAACGGTTAGAAGCACCGGATATTTGCCCCGGCGCAGGGAAAAAATGGGCCTGGTCTCCTGTCCTGTGGATAACTTAGTTAATTTCATTTGCTGACCCAATCTTACTTCAGTTAAACTAAAACAACGCATTTTTCAGAATATTTCTCACATTCCACATTAGCCACAACACGGTCAAATGAGCACTTGCGTTCAGAGTTTTTAGTGGGAGCTGTCGTCGGAGGTGACTTTTTAAATATCTAGCTAAAAGATGAGTTTCGTATCAAATCTTGACTAAACGTAAAGGGGCGTCACAACACCATCTTCCATTTCTTAACGAAATATCACAGTAAAATAATGTGAATAAAAGCACGTCTTACTGACACATGTTTTTTTCGAAACAACAACTACAACCACCAATCCATAGAGTATTCATCAGCAGGCGGAACTGCACGATGGAACAGCAACTCCCCTCCTCTGTTGCTATCCTTCTGGACTACAAGTAATGATACGGTATCATTGAATAATACCAATGTTGTTTATAATATTCAAATAGTTCCTATGGCACTGCATATAATGCTGTATTTAAACAAATGTATACAGACCAGTTTTGTGACCTCACTGATATTAGTCTATGTACTTTCCCAGTAATCATTGTTCCAGTCTTTTGTCGTCATGATAGCTGCCACTCAGATACCTTCATGCAAGGGCTATCATATCAAAATAGGTCCGGCACACATGGAAGATTACAGAAATCATCACTAGGCCTTCCTACCTCAGGTGTTACCGATAAGTATTTGGCCCGGGTCCATGAACTATTCAATCTTGTACCTATTCAAGTTGGATTTAATCTGAAAGTTCCCGAAATCATCTGCTGCCTGTGTGATCAATTTGCACATAGTATTTATTTTCTGAAAAATTAAGAAAAATCTGACACAAGGTCAGAAGGGGGGATGGGGGGTTGGTCCACTCTTTCCTAATTTTATCTTAGCTAGTCTCATGCGCTGACCCAATCTCACTATATAGTTCCATTCACCAAAACAACACATTTTTCCAATTTCTTCCATACTACATTTACCACAATACCAGATTCTCTCTGTGATGAACCTTATCTAAACCCATTTTTACAATTTTTGTGTGTGTGTGTGTGGGGGGGGATAAAATCATGATGAATATTCACAATTAAAAATTAACCCTGATGACTGATATATATTTACAATAAAAAAAAGAAAACGAAATTAGTATGTGAACCCCCCCCCACCAAAAAAAAGGCTTAATATGATAGAACAGCAAGTTAACCGGACGAAAAGATGGATGTCGGAGGGGGGGGGGGTTACCTCCAACATCCTCCGGAGAACTTTACCTTCTGTCATCTAGGGGGGCAGGGTAGTTGAAACGAAAAAGCGGGGACTAAAAAAAGTGTGTGGGGGGGAACGACGCTCTTTCTCTCCCTAGCTAAGAAACAGTTGGTTAAGTGAAAAGGAAAACTAATCTACCCTAACTTGAGCTGGGCTGACACGTTTGTTACAAGACCCTAAAATCCTTATTACCTTCCAGTCAATTTAAAAAATGTCACTCTAATTTAGCATCTCTCACTCTACACAGTCGGGCAACTCTCACCCACCTTCCGTTGAACTCCGACCAAGGGAGCCTTTCCCTCTCGACCCTGATCTTAACTTTAAGCTGATGCTTAAAGTATGCGATCAGTTGTTTGGGAGTGAAATGCTCACCTTCGTGGAATCCCTTCTGGCGCGTCGTCCAAATCACCATTCTCATCACGCCAAGTAAGCACATGAGCACTTGATGTGCGTCCTTTTCTAACGACGGGAACATATTGCTATAGACGGCTCTGGCATCAAGGGCAAAAAACGTGCCCTGACGATGCAGACCATGTAGTCCTCAACCAGCTCGCACAACGGATGTACTACACTGCAGTGAAAGAAGGCGTGCTCTAACGACTCCTTCATATCACCACAGCGTATGCACTCTGATGACTCCACCAGACCCGCTGAAAAAAGCCGTTTGCTGACCCAAAGAGCATCCCGAATGACTTGCCAGGTGAGGGACGCCTCGTTGTTATTGAGGCACCGGGCGTCCAAGGCCAGATCGAGCGACTCTCCGCCCTCGTCAAACTGAGCCCCTCAATCGTTCCATCTCGAACGGAACCCCTCACTATTATTCGATACAATGCCCTTCTCGACAACGACTGGGTGTCGTCGAGGCCTTCCTTCACTCATGAGAAGACTCTCAGAGCTTGCTGGCATTCTGTATAGAATGAGCATTCCGCCTGGGGTAAACGGCGGAATGCACGTTTTTCAAGGCTGGGAAAGCCTTCCTGGCGTCTTCCTTCCAGAATTCGCCATTCTGCTCTTCTTGTGTGCACATCCGACCGAGGAAAGACAACCGCAAGGTATGTTGTAGAGTTTGGATGTTCGGCATCCCTAGGACGCCCTCCGCAGGTTGGAGTTGACAGATCTTGCGAGTTATTCCACGTAGGGCCGGATTCGCCTTTACTTTGCGCAGGAAAGGTTCCAGCGCAAAAATATACAGCATTGGCGAAAGTGGACAACCTGGACGAACTGATCTGGACAACCGAAAGGGCTTCGACCTGACTCCGTTCACCTCCACCACCTAGCTGGGGGACGCATACAAGAGGCGAATCCAAGAGCGAAAGGTCTGACCGAAGCCAGCTGCGGATAAGACAGACTCGAGAAAACGATGGTCGATCCTATCGAAGGCTTTGGACTGATCTAATTTGATCAGCGCGGCTCCATTGTCGACTTTCTCAATGATCGTGCGCACCGTGTGCAGATTGTGTTGGATAGTCCTCCCCTTTACAGAACAAGTCTGCTCGGGGCCAATCAGACTATCCAGCACAGTCTGCAGCCGGTTAGACAGGACCTTGGCCAAAATCTTTCACTCTGTATTAAATGAAGTTATTGGCCTGAAATTATCTATCCCGTCCCCTCCATCTTTGTCCTTGTGTAGCAATTTCACCATTCCTCAGGTAAAGCGACGGGGAAAGCTCCCCTGCTTTAACCAGTGGTTAACGATCAATGCCAGCAAATAGACAAAGGTGGGCGACAGCCTCAAATACACTTCGTAAGGCAAGCCATCAATTCCCGGAGTCTTCATCTTCTCCACGCTCTTTAGCGCTTCCCGAACTTCATCCTCTATTATGTGCCCCTCGTACCCAGCTGATTCAGTCACCTCAAGGCAAGGGAAGTCAACTAAATAGGTGTCGAACTGAGCCGAACTCAGATCAGACTCCCCGGTGAAAAGCTCCTGGAAGTTGGCTCGAAACACCTCGCACATACCTTTGTTTGTGGTCACAAGTCGTCCGTCCGGTGACGTGACACTGGAGATATGCCGACTTGATGCACTCTGAATTTCTTCTGCTTGCAGTTCCGCAGCCATATTCCTTGCCTCAGGGGACATTCTTTTTAGCTTAGCTCTAACTATCAGAGCTTGGTCCTTCTTGATAAGCAAGGAGACCAGTTCTGCCTCAGCTATTTTAACCTGGCTAGAGTCCCCTCTATCCATCGCCCGCTCTATTTGCAATTCCAATGCCTTTTGTGCCGCTAATCTCTATAAGTTGAGTCTTCTATTATATTCGGCAGCAAAAGACCTAATCTTATCTTTGAGGTGCCCCCAGAATTTATTGCCCAGGATGGCCCCCGTCAGTTCCCGCTGGATTAGTAAAGCTAGCAAGTCCCGAAAATCCTCCACATCCATTAGGGATGTGTTGAATTTCCAGTAACCAGACTTAGGTGTACCTAGATTAATTCGGACCCTAACTAATCTATGATCCGATAAAGGGATGCAATGGAAACTTGGACTTTTCAATAACTTAAGATCGACTCTCCTAACTAAGACCCGATCGATGTAACTGGAAAGTTAAACCGTATTCGGGGTGCCACTATCAAGTCCAATCAAGTCAAATCAAGTCCATACTACTTGGCGGGGATGTTCATTTCAGAATTTATCGACAAGGTCTAGCTTGTCGATCAAATCCCCAAATGGAATCACGTCCGCATTATTAGTACCCCTATTTACCCCTCTGTCTGTGTCGGGATCAAGGACGGCATTCCAATCACCCGCTAACACTACCCGCCTTGACGGAACTATGAACTGGTCGATCCACCGAAAGAAGTTGTCTCGCTCAGTCTGGCTGTTGAGCGTATAAACCCCATTCAGACGGAAAGCATCCCCTTTCATGGTAACATCGACGGCGCACAATCTGCCCACCGGGTCTGCGTACACAAAGGAAAACGTCGCATCCAAGGCATGGCTTATTAGCCAAGAGACACCTCTTGAATGGCTATCAAAGTATGATGAAAAGAGACGGAAATCCCGAGACAGCGCACTCTCATTGTCACTCGAAATAAAGTGCGTCTCCTGTATGCAACACACACTCACATCGAGGTGCCGAAGAGTCCGACAGAGCTTAGCTGTTTTGGACTCATTCCGCAACCCTCGACCATTCACACTCGCTAAATAAAGCGCCATTTACTGGCGTTGAGGTCCTGTAACAAACATGGCTTGCGATAGGACACTGACATCGGGCCCCATGGGATCCGTGTCCATCTCTGTTTTGATGGTGCCGTCATGGGACACGCCGCCGACGAGCCTAGGGAATGTTAATTTCACTGCTCTATACAGGGAGGGGTGCATGAAAACAAGGACCCTCCCCGAACAAGATATTTTTTAATTTTTGGAGGTCTGGGTGATGCCAGACAGCCAGCGGTGCAGACATGTGGAAGGCACTGTTGGCCTCCCTAAACATTTCCCAAACCTGTCGTGAGCTATCCCTGACCCAGACTAGTGTTAACAGCTTCTTTAGCCCTGGGAAAATGGTAGGGTCCTCTACGTCTCGCCTTCCAGGCTCGACGTATCGGAAGTTGAGGAGGACCTTAAGTTCCCCGAGGGCTTGCTGCTGCAGTTTTGCCCTGTCAAGAATGTCCGGGTCGACATGACATATGTGTCGTACTTTCTTTTCTTTTTTTAGTTGGTTCGCCGGCGTTGCCCCCAGCTGGGCTTCTCGGCCTCTTCAGAGAGGCTGACTGAGATGGTGAAGTTGGTGTTGGCATTGGTGTTGCTGTTGGAAATTGGTGGGGGGTGGGGGGGGCAACGTCAGCGGCGGCAGTCGTACTGTAGGCGGTAATGGGGGTGTTGGCGATGGTACTGGTGGTGCTGGAGGTGAAGTGGACTGTTTTGGGGGGGAGATTGTTGAGGGCTGGGAGATTTTTTTTTCAAAATTGTCAAATATTCATGTTGCATGGGAGAAGTTTTTGGGGGAGGGTTATGAATGGTCTTTGGTGTATATGGAGAGGGTGGAGGGGTAACCCTCTCTGCTGGCTGTCTAGACTTTAATTTTGATAGTAAAGCCGCCGCCTTCTCTTTTTTTTCCCTTTCCGGACTAGCGTATCCCCCCATCCTAGTACGTTCCGCATAAGACTGCGAGGTCTCTCCTGTGGTACTGTCGGTGTCATGACGCTTTAGGGTCTGTGGTGACAGAGGTCCCACTATTTGGGCTTTCCTCCCACCCTTTTACCACAACCTGACACTCCCCCTCTGACCCCTCCTTTTGTGTCACCGTTTCCGGTGGTAGAGAGAACGGCTCAGGTGAGAGGAGACTCGAAACTCTCTCGTCATCTGACCAGATTTTTCTGGTCTGGGTAGTGGGCGAGACTATGTGAGCCTCCTTTTCGACGGTATCAGTAAGTACGGTGGGGGGTGGGGGCGGTCTTGCGTCTGGGTGGACGGCTTCTTCTTACAGAAAGCGGCGAGGTAATCAGTCTCACCGCTTATCCAGCAAACTGGCCTCCCACCTTTAACGATAAGAGGCAGTTTCCTTCGATCACGCACGTCCAAATAGTTGGGAATGGCTAAGAACGCTTTCCTATCGATCATAAGATCGAATCGCCATTCCCCACGCATCACCTCGGAATCAACCAAGACAATTTCCCCATATTGCATGAGGAATGCCCCGATATGTTCGCCGAGGACGAAGCTGGGGACCTCATGTGCGATTAACCTGATCCTCTTTCGCCCCAGGTACTCCACCCGAAGGATGTGTTCCTTCGTTTGGAGTTCCCGGTGCATTAGGTCCAAAGAACTGACAGAAGTGGAGATCAATTTGCACATGCGCAGTTGATATCCACTTCTGTCTTATAACGACACTGATAAAATTTTGAATTATTGTATGAAAAGAATGATAATTCGAAGAATATAATTTTTTATAATCTTAAATAGATAAAATTTGGGAAAGTAATAATATTTGAAACATTACATATTATATATGTTTTTTTTTGTAATCTCAGAGTTTGCTTTACGGCAAACGATGATCACTTAAAAATGGCGAGTTATTTGTAAACATGAGTATTGAAGTAACTCAGATCTTTCACACAGGATGAATGCGCGGACACAAGTCGTGGAACTGGTAAGTAATTCCCAAAAATTAAGCCAAATCTTATATATTTAATATTATGCTTAATCAGTTTAAAAGTGTATTGTTATTTTAACATCATAAATCATCTTTTAGGAAGAGGCGTCTTCTTCCATAATTACAAACCGGAATAAGGTAGTCGTAAAATTTAGCTTCGTGTGTATATTTATCCTCGAATGTTCAGTTTGTCGTCAACAGCTTTATCTACTAAGTTTATGTAGAATCAAAAATAAAATGGAGATGACACATATTTCAAAGGAAGAAAAAGCAATATATAAAGAAAGCTTTTTATGAAACTAAACCAAGTCAAGATGCGGTTTTATATTTGATTCATATCAATCTATTAATTAGACCTACCTTCATTCCGGAAATTAGTCAGTTGAGAGGAAATTGATTTTGTAAAAATTAAAATGCCAAAATTTGGCAAGGGAGATAATGCACGCTATGGCTGCTACTATATTTGGACCAAATCTTCTATGGAGAAAAATGCCTGAGAGTTGATGGATAAGAGGAAAAAATATGTACATCGAAACTGTATTTGCTAGATTTGGTATTATTAGGAACCAAATTGATTAAATCTGACGACAATTTGTTCCAATCAAATAGAGCGTCTCGGTTACTTCACTTCCCTTGCATAATCGAGCTAAAACGGACGTACCTACTAACCCTAATCACAAACCGATCTACTCCAAGCCTACTAAGTAACCCTGTTGAAAATAACTTACGGTGAAAATCTATCCACTTTTAGTCATTTGAAAAAAAAAGAATGGCAGTTTGAAATTTACACGACGTTAGTTGCAGTCATAGCATCTCCATCCATTATCTCCTTTGCCTAATATCTCAATTAAAAAAACTAATACCTAGATCAACCGCAAAATTTATTCGGTTGTTCCTTAAAATATGACTAACCCATCTACAAAATCTCATTGAAAACTTTTGAAGATATTGCGTAGACAATAAGTACAGAAATATAAAGTATTCAAACGAAAAAATATTTCTCATCCAAAATGAATCTGGATGTGTCTTTAAATTTAGTTACTTCTTTACCTTTCCAGGTAATTTCATTGAGATTTATTTTATGCATATATACTGAGAAGAGCGAGTACAGAAATGTATGAAGCATTGAGACGAAAAGATATCTCAATCAAAAATGAATTTCTAGATCTGCCTTGGAATTAAGTTACTTTTTCATTACTCTTCCACTAAGTTTTATTGAAATGCATTGAGAACTTCTGCAGATATTGCATAGAAATAAAAGAGTGATCACAGAAAAGTATTACATTTTTTCAAAAATATTCATCCTCATGTATTACTGCATCTGATCATGTGTGTCTACACAATCTTATTTTAATTTTGTGGAAAGGTGGGCTGTGGTGTAAGAAAGAAGTGGTCAAATTTTGGTATGGATCCTAGTACTTTTCAATATATTGTGTACTGCTGTATGAAAACCTCTATAACTCATAATGTATGTCTGTAATAAGAACTTTACAAGCCATTTCAAATTATACCTTTCAAGTGGTCTGACTGTGGTAGACTTTTAGTATATCATTGAGCGCATCTGATACTACAAAAAACCATTGTGGAACCTTTTGTTGGGATTTTTTGTCATAATTTGGCTACCCATTGGGATGCCATCTTAGAAATTGTACCTTTGAAGTATTCAGACTGTGGTAGAATTTTGATGTTATCAAGCACACTTGATGCTACAAAAAAATGTTGAATGAGCTTGTAACAAGTCATGGGCATTATGAGTATTCGGCAGCCATCTTGGACATCATGTAGAAAATTATACACCTGGCCATAAAAACAATTAGCAACATTTTTATTTTTTTTGTAAGTACTTATATTGAAGATTCATAAAAATTGTACTTCATGCTTCTAATAAAAATGTTTGCTCTGAACCCTAATAGAGTTACACTCCAATCTACATTCTTGGCTTAGTTGCTTTGAATGCTTTTGAAATTAACATGTCTAGAATTGATAC
Source organism: Thysanoteuthis rhombus (assembly GCA_963457665.1). Lineage (NCBI taxonomy): Eukaryota > Metazoa > Mollusca > Cephalopoda > Oegopsida > Thysanoteuthidae > Thysanoteuthis > Thysanoteuthis major. Next base: position 14,389 of record CAUOPZ010000030.1, on the reverse strand, counting down.
AAAGAAATGAACCAGGAAACTTTACAAGATCTTGTCCTCAAAATGGATGATGTAGCTAGTGATATGTTAGAATGTACAATCCAGACACTACTTTCAATTTATGGAAACAGTATATTGAAATAACTTTTATTATTCATAAAAGCTGTGCAATAACAAAACTGGCAACTTCATGTCAACAGTTTCCAAGAAATGATAGCCTTTATGGTTGTATATGATCATGTGAGCTGTACCCGATGAGGCATGGTATATCATGCAGATATGATAATTCTTGATCAAACTACACCAATGGCGTTCAGTGAATTCATGGTGGTAATTTTGTTGTTAAAGAATCTGAAGTAGTCATCAATCAAGTTTTTACTGACATGGTTCTGGAGCATGTTAATAAGCTCAGCTAAGTTTCGGGTGGTATAGTTGGAATTACTCTTTTCAAAACACTTCCTGAAAGATGGATGCTAACCTGCATTGATTTGTCACATTTATTAGATGATATATAGAAGGTAGCTGAACTAACCTCTGATAAACCATCTGTTCAAAAGAATACTGGTACAAATTGTGAAAGATGAGGATTATGTGAAGTTGTTTCTGAAACAACTTTCACAATTCAACCCTTTGGTTGTAGCCGTGACGATTTGTTATGCATATCAATTAATGATGTAACACTTCCTGAAATTAGGAATGATATTCTCATTGTTGAGAATAGAAAGAAAAATTTGTCAAAGATTGGTTTGTTGAAAATCCATCTGCTGCTTTCCGAGATAAAATACCCTGAGCCAAATCAAAAACATTTGCAGCAATGCATTCCATTCAGATTTAGGCATTGTCTGGAAAGACAAATACTATTGAAGCTGACAGATCTTTTCAAGATTTTCCACAACTTCTTTGTCATGATCACTTGATAGGAACCTGCAGAATGTAGACAAATCTGCACTGTTGCATATGATGTTAAAGAACTCAACAAACGAAACCTGTTTAATCATAGATGCCCTAGAACTTGTTCAATCTATTGGTAAACCTCAAAATATTACAACATTTGATGATTTGGCAGATATTTATTCTAGAGCTGTGTTCAAACATTTTTCTAAAACTTGTACAAGAGTTGATGTGATGTTGGACATCTACTGAGGAAAAAAAGAAATACCAAAGCACAGAAAATCAGATGGATAATTGACAGTTGTTTAGTCCAACTACCAGTGTCATGGTCTAATTTTATTAGCCTTGGTGAGAACAAGAAAAACCTTATCAAATTCTTGACCACTAAAATAATGAAATAGGCACAAAAATTCTCACAAAAATATGAAATGATTGTTGCTGGAGCTTTTGAATCCTTAGAAGTAACAGTGTTCTCTATCTGGATTACTTGAACACTTGAATGGCAGACATACATATAGCATTACATGCATCTGATGCTGCCAATCATGGAGTGAGACCCATCATTGTCTGCTGTTGTGACCCTGATGTTCTAATCTTGTTAACCTGATACAAAATGGCAGATGAGGTATGGATGGAGGCTGGAACTAAAAACAAGCTGGAGATCATACCAATACATATAGTCAGAAACTTGCTCCCAAAGAATTTGCTCCATAACTTACTCTCATTCCGTGCTTCAATTGGACATAATTTAACTAGTCTGTTTTGTGGATACGGTAAGAAATCAGCATGGTCAGTGTATGTAACAGAGCCTGGCCTATTAGATTCCTTTAGTGATTATTCTACACCAGATTTTGTTAATACTGAATGATTTGTGATCCAAATCCACTATGCTTCATTTACTTTGACTTGTGTGAATGACTTCAGGGCAGAACTATTTCACTGATTAAATAATCCAGATAAACTTCCAACACATGATGTCTTTATGCTCTATTTCAAGAGATGCAAACACCAAGTGATGAGCTGAAGTAACTCTATTGTACCTAAGCTTATTTTGTCAGCCTCTGAGGAGTCAGGATGGGAGCTTGCAGTTGATAGATAGTTATCAATTTTAATGACCAAAGAAGCTGTACTATAAAATGTAACACTACCAAATGCACTAGTAACGAACATAAAATGACTTGTTCTTTTTTACCTGTTTGTGTATAAATGGATGTCAGAACCTATACAAATCACAGGCAGAATATGACTGATTCTGATTTTATTACTTTGAAGAATCCATTTTTATAATTTGAAAGTTTTTATCCAAATATTTAGTTTAATTCAAGTGTAATGTCATTCCACAAGTTGGTAATTCAGTTTCTAAAGGTTTTGCAATACATTTTGCCTTATGCACATGCATATTCAAGTAAGCTATAGAAATAAACCTTTAATGGTAAGGAGCATAGAGTATCTACTGAAGCTTTGGTTTTTCAACATATTAATTAAATTTTGCTTCTGCACAAAAATGTGTGTCTTGCCTGTTCCAATTTACTATGATAGCAAAAGATTAAATTGTAAGAATTTTCGCAAAGATGAACATCTAAAATAACTTATGTGTATTACCTGAAGTAATCATTTCACTCTATCATATTCTGATACTGTTTTGAGGAAGTTTTTTTTTTTTTTTTTTCCAAATTGACCATTTCATGTAGATTCAGAAATTGCATGTATTTTACAGTTAGATTATTTTGTAAATATTATTGTCATTAACAAATTATTGTTTGCATAACTTGATTGTATTTTAAAGTAATTGAATTGCAACATTTTTGGTGCAAATTTGTCGAATAAGGATTCGTTGATTTTGAGGCTTGTTTTTTTGCAAGATTCAATGTGAATCTTTCTCTTTGTACAGATAATAATAAACTGATATAGTTTTTTTTTTTTACATTTCAAGCGGATTATTTTTGGTAACTAAACTTTTTGGGAGCATTTTCAATGGAAATTGCATGTTATTTTTGTTATATTGGATGAATTGTTATTTTGACAAATAAACTTTCATATTTTTTTGTATTGCAATTTAGCACATTTTCATGTATAACTCATAATTTTCACCTGAATGGCAGGCAATTATATAAATTCATATCTATGGCAAAAATAAAGGAAGTATTTCATTAAAAGTGGCATAATTTTTTATTGCACACACTGCTTGGATATTGAGTATTCCAACCTATATTGACAAAATGATGTGGTTTTAGGTTTATTCAAGAGACCGTGAATGGATCTGGTTTGGTAATCCAAATTATGACCATCAATTTATGCAAGGTTTTAGAAGATGAGTTCTAATACCCTTACATGCCATATAATGTTTAAAGCTGTGGTTATGAAGTATTCAGTTAATTTAACTTCTAAGTGATAAGTTTGTTTATTTACACCCTAACCCTTTCACTATTATTCTGAGACCTCCAGTTTTTTTTTTAGAAATCTATCAATGGTAATGTTGCACTTCAGTAGTACAACTGAAAGATGCAGGCTGTGTCAGCTATCTTTGAGACCAAGTATGACTAAAATGTCTGCCTGGATTTGCCTAAATTTATAGAGATTAAGTGAAATATTAAAAACAGGATTACATCTTTTATCTATATATCTATTTTACAAAAAATATTAAGTTATTGAATGAAATTAAGTATTCAGGACTGATTATGGGAATAGCTTTGGGAAATCACAAAAGAAAATCTACCAAAAAAGCTAAAAAATTTTCCATTGTAGACTTTACTAGTTTTAAAATGATAGAATCTCAACTGGCTAGTTTTATTCATATTAATTATTTAACTTATTGCTACTTAACATTCTTTTTTTTTTTTTTTTTTTTTTTTTTGGAGAGGGTCTATTTGCTATGTAAATGTAATGGTAAAGAGGACTGTTACTTTCCGTCCATTGTGTGGAAATGAGGCTTCTCTTGGATATTTCAATTATGATTTTTTTTTTCTGTTTTAGTAGTGAAAAATATCAATGGAAGGGCAAGCTCAATGATGTAGTAAAGGGCCAATTATTCAATTTAAGCATCCTATAGGAATCTTTTATTGTAGATCTAAACTATCTATTTTTGGAAAGCTCATCTAATGTAGATTGAGAACAAATAGGGTGACAATTTTCTTATTACCAGGGAAAAATTTCACAGGGTGTTAAAAAAAAAACATTACTTTCATTCATGAATAAGAGTTAGAAAAGTTTACAGTGTCCTTTTACAATACAGGTAGGTAGTGGAAAAAAATTTCCATGTGAAAGCGGGCTATGATGCAAAAAAAGATTTACAACCCCCTGCAGTAGACCCTACAAGTAACTAAAATGCTATAGTCAGCATGTACTTTCCACCATCTCACTGGAAGTACAGTGAGGTTTATGAGAATGAAATAACACCAATAAATAATTGGAGAAATAAGAAACCTTAAGAGTAATCCTTAGTAATATGCCATATTAGCTCTGAAGTAGGGGACAAGGTGCAATTTTTTTTGTTTTTGATAAAATAAATGAAAACATAAA